>WHPX01000166.1:0-39921 GCA_011057435.1 Actinia equina | reverse complement strand
CGAAAAACCACAAACAATAAACACAAGGATTCGAAGAGAGCAACTATTTAATGAAATAATTAATGAAAAAAACTGAGCCTATCTTTTTTCGATTCGTGTCGCAGTGTTTACATGAGGGTAGGGTCTGGTAAAAGGCTTTTCATATCCTTCCTAATGCAGATTTTACCAAATAGTTCCCCGTAGTTGAAAAGCTTATCTTAACATTCATAAAACAATGCGAATTTTTATGCTATCGATACGCTTTAAAGAATCCGCTGTAGGAAAATGATGCCTTTCAAGAACAGTGTGCGATATCTTTTTTTTTCGATTTACTGTGGCAGTGTTTACATGAGCGGGTAGAAGCTTTTCCTATCCTTTCTAATGCAGATTTTATCAAAATAATCCATAGTTGAAAAGCTTATCTTAAAATTCATAAACAATGCGAATTTTATGCAATCGATACGCTTTAAAGAATCCGCTGTAGGGAAAATGATGCCTTTTCAAGAACAGTGTGCAATTAAAAGCGCTCTGATCTCGCGCAGCCGAGTCCCCGCCAAAATGTAAGTCTAGAACACGTGACACGGCAACAATTAGCTGAAGAATTGAAAAATGAGATATCTTTTTTCCGATTTCGTGTGGCAGTGTTTACATGAGCGGGGTAGAAGCTTTTCTTATCCTTTCTAATGCAGATTTTACCAAAATATTCCCGTAGTTGAAAACCTTATCTTAACATTCATAAACAATGCGAATTTTTATGCTATCGATACGCTTTAAAGAATCCGCTGTAGGGAAAATGTCTTTCAAAGAACAGTGTGCGATTAAAGAGTGCTCCGATCTCGCGAAGCCGAGTCCCCGCCAAAAGTAAGTCTAGAAACACGTGACACGGCAACACAATTAGCTGAAGAATTGACGTTTGAATGGCATTACTGTAGGATGTAATGAAGTGCGAGTTAATGATTTTGTACAATTACCGAAGTCAAGAGTCACATCAGGTAGATAAGCTTTTATCTCTGGCTCAAAGATAACGTCGATTCATCAGGAATATTGGCTCCAAGTTCGTGGGAATCAGTTTCAGAATTTTACCTTCCGATTACAAAAACTCTCACGTAGAATACCACCAACTGTACATTAAAAAAAAATACTCATTGACCATTTCTCATTGCCTTTCAATCCATTATATATCGTCATGTAGAATCATTGTCATATCGACGTTCAAATAACATACACAAAACGACCGAAGAAGTTTCTGGTAATCATAATTCGCAAAAGTGAATATAGCACATGGTAGAAACATGTAATTCTAATAAATATGAATATTTTCCCAAAATCGTTTTTAACTTTAGCTCCTAGGTATTATTTCTTTATTATTTGCGATTATCCTGGCTAAATTAAAGGCTTGTAAGAAGCTAATTTAGATGTTTTTTCCAGTTGCAAAATCTTTGAGATGGTATTCAGCTGTTGGATGGCAATTGACGTGTGTGCCCCTGTGTTGACCTTGTGATCTACAAGTTTCGCAACGGCTGTAACTACGAAGTTGACGATTTGAGTTTGAACTAACCATCTTGCAACATTAGCTCAACAAAGAATGCTAGGAACGTATCCTAAAGCTCTGCATTCCATATACCATATACAATACAAATGGAAACCAATAAATACATAGAGAGAAGATAAGTGGAAAAGCGCATTAGGTTACATGAGACAACTTGTAGTTTTTTAGCCTGTTCGAGCCTTCTAAGCCTCTAGTGGCCGAATTCCAATACAAGACATGAATGTCGAATATTTCCCTAGGAGCGAATGTTGAAACAATAGACTGATTTACATCCTGTACATAGTTAATATTACCATCAGATCCAAACGTTTTACCAGTGTTCAGTGATAAGATTGTATCTCTCGGGCTTGAAGTAACTAAAGACTTGACCGCCATGTTGGTTAGTAAGACAATAGAAACAATGATAAAAACTCATCTTTTTTTGACTTTCAGTAGCAAACATGGCGGCTATGACGTCACAACTTCAAGGCCTATGATTTTGGCGCAATAAAGTTCGACATCAATTCTAATACCAACACTGATCCATATTCTTAGTTACAGCTTAGGAACTGAATATATTGATTACCTCTTCAGATTCCCGTTGAGAAATTGCATATTGAAGCGCCAGGATCCCATAGGCAAGTGATAGAGGTAGTGTTTCAGACACTAGCCGCTATGAATTACATGTATACGACAACTTTATCAACATTTCAAGATTTATCTTCTTGCGAATCAATTGACTAATCATAACTCCATCGCTGTCAGTGTGACTTTAGATAATAATATTTTCACAAATTACAATTTAAAGCAGTTAGTCTGTTTATTTTAGTTTATGAGCCAAAATTTGCAAAGGCACAAGGATTTTATCTGGGTCGTGAATTAAATAGGACTGCAGTGTGTGCTGCTGATCTGACTCATCTTTAACATTCATTTTTTTATGGTCGCAGGTTGCTTGGCCAAACTATTATACGTGGGAAGAGTTGCTTGTGCTTTGAAGGTTTTTTCTGTATGGGTTTCTCCAGTTTTCCACCTCTTCAAAATGTAACAAACCATATTCCAATCAGACTAAATTGTAACTCTAATTCCCGGAGACTGATCGGTTGGGTTATAAAACCTTGTTGGCTCGTGAACCCTCGGAAGGAAAGCAAAATCAATGAGTCGTACCCACTATGACCTTCCTCCTCTCCACTATGAACCAAGAAAATTTCCTTGAAATTAATTTGAGTACGTCAAGGGGCCCGCAAGCTTGGATATTAAAAATATCAATATAAGTAATAACTATATCTAGCGTTTTGATTCTGCTAACATTGCAAAATTTAGCAACACCAGTCAAAAATTGTCACCAAATCAAGGCGAGCAATTAAGGTTTATTTTTTTCATCATTCAAAATACGTCATGTGGTGAAAATAAAATATTGATATAACATCCAGATCGACAGATTATAAGTTTCTTTTGTAACTTTACCTCTCGAAATTTGGACCAAAAGTATTATTTTTGTTTTAATCAAAGATAAGGGTTAAGCAAGGACAGTCTTAATGGAGCCTAATGTTATGATTACTTATTCATTTTATCTATAGTATTTGGAAGAGCACGTTTTTTATTAGGCGGATGTGTGGATGATCTTGCATTTGCCATCAATAAGCTTGTTATGTTGTCACAAGAAATGCGACCGGACAACATTCATCATTTGTTTCCTTTCTTCTTCCGCTCCATGCATCCATGCATCCGTTCCATCTATCCGTCCATGCATCCGTTCCATCTATCCGTTCCATTCTATCCGTCCATCCATCCGTTCCATCCATCCATCCGTTCCATCCATCCGTTCATCCATCCGTCCGTCCGTCCGTCCGTCCGTCCGTCCGTCCGTCCGTCCGTCCGTCCGTCTCGTCCGTCCGTCCGTCCGTCCGTCCGTCCATCCACATCCATCCATCCATCCATCCATCCATCCATCCATCCATCCATCCATCCATCCATCCATCCACTATATAATCACTTTATAAATGTACCCTGATAGCTCAAACCTTCTCGTAACAAATATGTTGACTTGAACTTGAATTACAGTTTCCTTCAACAACAGTGACAACATGGATCGATAAAAAGCAGCTGAAGCTTCTGAGATATGACCACAAGAATCCTCTTGGTCTAAGGCCAAGATTCACTTTAGTTCATATTGTTCAACACGCACCCGAATCAACATGTATTTTCGGATTGCTTTCAAAAAGTCATATTTCCTACTGAGGGAAAGCGAATATAGTATTTCTATATACATTTGCATCTCAAGATCATTAGCATTAACTATTTAAAGCTTGTGCTTACAACGTATTAATTTTCATTGCCAGGCCGGCATGCGCAACTGAAGTCTCTTACAGACCACACAGAAAATTACTAGATATAACTGCGTTCAGGTGTTTGATCGAGTTACCGTCAGTCAGTGACAAAATTCCTTCACGCAGACTACAACTGGCTGGCCATTGCTATCGCCATCCAGAGTTGAGTGCTAAGAAACTAGTGCTACGGGAGCCCACTCATGGACATCGGGGTCGAGGCAGACCAAAGAAAACCTACATCGACACTCTGAAGAGGGACACTGGAGCATCCGACGCCAGCGAATTAGCTTCATTAATGGATGACAAGAGGATTTGGAGAGGACTAGGGGTTACTAGTGGCTGCCCGCCTTCGGGTGACCAAGTGAGTGAGTGGGTGTGGTGTTTGACTATCATAGTAGATTTGCAGCAAAGACAAACTCAGTAGGATCTATCAATCCATGTAAGACTATTTTAACGTTAACATCTGTTAATGTACTTTGAACAAAAGATTGAAATTGGACTCAAAGACCCAGAGGATCGTGGAAATTGCTTATCGTTGCCCCTAAGACAGATGATGGCCCCCAAAAGTTTTTTTATCGGGTTACCGAAAGTCTGATACCGGACATAACTGTTTTTGAAGCGATATTTCCTGAAGTGACTTTGGTCATTGATATCTAAAATCTATAACTGCAGTTTACAACGATCTATCCTTCATCCTCAGTTGAGGCCGGTAGCTTTACTTTAGACTGCTTGCCACCTATGTCTATGTCAAGACTTGTCTCATATTAATTTTCAGGCAAAGAACATTTCTTCGTTGAGTCTTTACAGAACATCATTGCCCTAAAGACTTACCGGGGACTTTTGCTCATGCTTGCTTGAATAGCGAATTTGTAAACAGAGTCACGCAAAACGAAACATCGCTTATATTTGAGAATAGCTTTAGCCTTTTTTATGCAACACTAGTGCTGCAAGTAAGTATGTCATAATGATTGCGATAACGTTTTTATTTAGGCCGTCGAACAAAGAAAAGAGTATCAAATTGAGCTGATCCTCGCAGTATATCAAGCAACTTATGCAGCTGCAAATTGAAAGACTCAGAAAAAATTCTGAGTCTTGAACGGGATAGGAGAGTGATAAAGATGATACTGAATCTAATACCGAAACTTGTAGATATAGGCTGTTGGTGGGAATGTCTCTTGATATAATAAGTACTTTCTTGTGCAGCAAATTTAAATGGAGTGGCACTAGTACAAAAGATAACACTGATAAGACAAGAGAATCAAAGCAAATTCGACAAAATAATGAGTGGATAATGACTATGATAGATATGATAGTGGGACCGCAAAGCAAATAATAATCTTAGCAAGTTACTTGACAGCAAATTACAAAAATGTCAAGTTTATTTTGATAAATAAGCAGTCAAGTGAGTTGGTATGCAACCAAAATGCAAGGTTGTTACAATTTGGAGTGTTACATGAATATCGCTTTAAGTGATGAAAACGAATACTTGGTTAAGTATGGACGTGTACCGGCAGGTTGAGCAATCGATTCTAGTCCTATATATAACTGTATAAGTGCAAGTGTAATCGGGCTGCATCATCCAATAATAACATCAACTTCGGTCCGAAAGGAGAATCAATTGAAAAGAATGTTCGATGCATTCGAGCAAACATTTCATAACTCTATAGTACTTCATATGATTTTGTTATGCATGTTAGTAATAAACTTCTTCAAATTTTATCGACATCCCATTCCAGTGAAATAACATGGCAACTGAAGCTATGAGAGAAGTCTGAAAATGGACACTAGTTTAGACGCGGTTTGCAAATATCGCAACTATCAAATTTGAAGCAGAATCTCTGCTCAAATCGAATCAAACGTTACGGATTCTATAGTAGTGGTGCCCGCCATCTTACGGGAGGAGGGGGACGCGGGGAGGGAGTTCTTTTTTGTAAACATTTCTTTTTTGTATCAGAAAAGTATTTTCCTGAAATTCATGCGTGCGTCTAACAGCATGCATTTACACATGAAACATCAATGCTGTCCAAACACAAAGAAAACCGACTCTTTGAGCTTTAAAAAAACTTGTAAAACAATTTAACCTAAGCCCTAACTGAGTGAGCATGTGTAAGGTATTCATTTGAATGGTTAGGGTAAAAGTAGGTCAATGACAGTGGGTGCCATCGAGGCATTGATGAGACAAACGACGCACTGATTCACAGCCCGCCACATTGTTAAACTATCGTCCAGTAGCCAGTGTCAAATCCTGCTGTCAACATCACAGTCACTTGACATCTTTAGATCAATGACATTACAGTAAACACAGCGCCATACAGTAATACCATAGAGAAACAAACGCAAAATCTTACATGAGTGGATCTTGGATTTTACTTCTTATGGAAAGCTTTTAAGAGAGATTGGTTTGACATAAAAGTATGTGGTGATTAAGAAAGTAATTAAACTTTTACTACAATGACGTACGAATGTCGTCAGAGATCAAAGACATCTTGATGTGAATGAACGGTAATGGAGTTGTTATTGACGTTTCAATTGGCAGCTCTATCAAAACGGCTTCAACTGACTCCTGAAAAAGCTAAAAGTAGAGGAACTTCTTTAATCAAATATAAAACTTATGACAAACTTTTTGCCTAAGCTTCATATCGTTGCGGTCCTCTTTTTATGTATGGTCTTTTTAAAGACTTCTGCGTCCTTGAATTTTGAAGTTTGGTTCACGGACTATGCATAAGAAACGTAAGTCGGTGCCTCTGGGTTCTGGCGAACTATTTCCGAGACTTGTAACGCAATATCATACTAACTAGAATTCTGTACGAACTACGATTCGAGCCTTCCTTGCTACCATTATTTTTTCTCCAAAGTATTTCAACCCGCATTATTATTGATAGTTTTACCCATTTTTTTTCCTGTATTGACCCAGATCTATTTTCCCACTCTTTTTATTGTGAAGATCAAAAAAAGCTTTTCATTGTGATTTTGCCAGTGCTTGTATGTTTATCTTCCGGTGTTATAAACAGCGAGCAATTCAACTGAAGCAGGGAGGTGACTGAGGCAACGAGAACTAAAGGTCAATTTTTTGAGGCTTTAACATCGGTTTTACAGCACCGATAAACGTGGGAGATCACGTCAGGAAAGGATCAAACGGATGATATCTGGATTTCATCAGAGAGGGTAACGCATTTGTCAGCTACGTACAGTGTTTGGGTAGATAAGACTGAGATAGGTTTTCAACGCGTTGGAACATGCCAAGCAAGTCGAGCGAAACAACACCGGAAAAGCTCTGGATAAACTGAAAATCTGTTTTTATAGAATTGCACGCACGTTGCTTCGTAAAAAAATTCGAATATTTTGTCATAGGAGGCACTTGAAAAGGCCGATGCTATAATTCGATAAGAAATTCTTTGCTGTTAATATCTAGTCAAAGTTCATTGAGAATATTGAAAGCTCTCTAAAACTTATCGACTCAAAATATGCTAAGCTGTAAACAAACAGGGAATTGCAAGCACCGACAAATCTACGTCCTAACACTAACCACAAACAAACGCATAGTAAAAGAAAAAGAAGACACATACCTAACAGAATTATCATTCGCAAGTGTTGCGATATAAATAAATTATGTTAATCAATCGAATACCGGGTTTACACGGATCGTTTAACCCATCGATGTAATACACCTCGAACTAAATGTTCCTGTGAACAGGGCTTTTAGACAAGTACACTGCCATGTACAAGAACCCGTGAATAAGACAACAAAACTGAGCAATAATCAGGATTATTCTCGCACTTTTTAAGTCTTGTTATATTGTCATATGTCGTTCTTATTTCATTAAGATGCCGGGAATAATATGATTGGCAATGACGGCATCCCGAATTCCTCTATGAAAGATTACTCCATGGGACACGTTTCGCATGAATTCGCATATTTGTTCATTAGGTCATAATATTTCTACTAACTATGACAAAGGCCAAAAATATTCTCAGGATTTTAAGTGCAAGTATATAAGAACTTTAAAATTATTAAATTACTTACCTTTGAAACTTGCCTCTCCTTTGAGTAATCTTGTTGATCAAGTAGTTTGTCTGAGTTGCCCTCGTCGTCGTACGAAAAAAGGGACCCTCTTATTGGAGGCGTCTTTAGTGGACTTGGATCATTTTTATTTATATCAAACGTATCTGTTATATCTGTAGACTTTTTTGTATTATTTTCAAGGATTTTGACATAGAAACGTCTTAATTCCTCTCCTTCATGGCTAAGACTTTCTTGTTGTAGGACATCCTTAAGGAAGCCTTCAATTCCGGGCAACACAAGGTCCAATGCTACAAATAAAACAAATTATCACTACAACGTATTTCATAATAAAAACAAGTAAAATAAAATGGATAATATTTGCAATTTATCATAAAAATATGCTACAAAAAATAATATAATTTCAGAAGGTTTTTAAGAGTTTTGACTACCTTGGATTCTTTGGGTATGATTCCAGTTTTGGACGATTTTCTCAACGTTCATCGTTCGCTAACCCAGCCGTTTGGATTTCAATCATAATTGTCGCTCTCGAACAAGCTTAGCTATTATCCTTCGAGGTCACCAGTGAAACACAAGCCGGACCGTACCATTTCAATGATCTTAGTTAGCAATGGAATGTACACAAGAGCTTTCGCCAAAGTCTTTCGACTAAAAGTGTGTGAGTTTAGTCACGTCGATTAAGCTTACACTGAGTGTCTATCTTGTAACTCTTCTTCCAAGTTAATGAGATTATAATAAGAGGTTCCTTCAACCACAATAAAATCGTTCAAATGTTAACGTAAAGTTACTTAGGTTCTTTGGATACCATTTCATTGCGGTATCTAATTAAAAGCCCCACGTAGGATTCTTCTGTCGAAAACAATACCAAATGTCAAATGCTTATCAGTTTGCCGTAAGGTCTCTGTTTGAGGCCGATGCTGATTGGATGATAGGACAATTAGCTTAGCATTATCAATTAACTTGCTGTAAACAGCTATACCTTTCTCACCAATATAACAATAGCATCAATACAAAGTTACTGCCACTTTGGCAAACAGTAAATATATCAGCAATGCCAATATTTAGAGCATCAATAAGGATTTTCCAAGGTTCATTGATGTCGAGCTTTGGCTTTCCAAAGCTCTATTGTTACAAGGATAAATGAAATATAATAATGTATTGAAAAATATTATAGAATTCCATTCTGATTAGGTTTTCAATCATTCTTAACGTGTTTCCGCTGTAGTTTGCTTTATTTGTAGAGGACATTAGAAGGTGTTAGCTTGACGACATCAATCCGTTCGTCCCATTAGTAGTCAACTTTAACAAATTAGTCTGCAACTAGTAATAAACTAGGAATTTTTGTGCTTTGTCGACAGTTCACCCAAGTGTTTCTCTATCTTTCCATTAAGCACTTGTTTATTTATATTATATCTTTCAGTTCCACGTATACAACCTGTCTCATTTCTTTTTGAGTATATTTAGAAACTCTGAAGACGTTGCAAGACACTAATGACTGTGTAATAACAGAGATAATAGTTTTGTGATAGTTACATGACTGGAAACGGAAGTGTGGTCAGAAAGACAATTCATTTCTCTAATAGCTATAAGAGGACAATAGTTTTAAGGCTTCTACATGAATGAATGGAATTTGAAGTTTTTACAGTGGGTTGGTGAATGATGACAAACTGCGCCAAATTTGGAGATTTCATGATATTTAATTTTTGGCAGCGCTGTACGTATACTTAAAACAATTTTGATAAAAGATCATTACCGTCTATACCAGTGTTGAAGCTATAAGGAAGCTTTTTTTCTTCATCGTACCGTCCGTCGCTGAACAAAGTTTTTGAAGCCAAGGTGTTGATAGCCAATCATAAATCAATTTACAAAACATTGGATCAACTTGGAAGCGAAAGCCAAATCTTGCAGCAGTATCGATCATGGCAACTTTTGCAAGCGTTGTGATTTCTTCGTTTGCATAAATTGATGACATAAATGAAGTTAGGGATTAAACTTTGCAAAAATGAATAAAAAAAGTGAAAACGCCACATGAATATTTTTCTGTTATAGCTATAGCCTTAAATGAAAGCCTTAATATAATCCTAATTCTTTGTCATTGTCCCCAATGTTTTCCCCCCACATATTTATAAATATAGGCCGTTATGACTTTACCGACACAAAAGCCATTTGCCATCACTATCAAGGTCTACGTCTTTCTATTGTTCAACATGAACATTATCACTTTATTTATGTAGTATTGATATATCCGCTCGAAAACTGATCGTGTGTATTGGGGCATGCACCGCTGAAATCCCTTCACGCCTTCACCTCTTAGGTAAAGGTCTTATTTAATTTTCTTTAACCGGTTTCATTTGCAAAAAGTCAGACTAGTAAGAGCCTTGTAACTTCTTCGTTCACTCGACAGAAATATTTTAAAAATCATTTATTTTATTTATTCTAATTCAAATAGAAAATCATTATATATAATCATTGTGATATTTTTAAAAGAAACCTTGCGTTTTTTATGGCAGTGAAAAGAAGAAAAAAATGACCCGATTAGTTAATTCCCAGGTTATCTCATAAGCCATCGTTCTAACTCGAGCTTATCAAATTTAGCTCCTCAGAATACACTTAGCATTGAAAAACCTTCAAAAACATGTCACTGCAGATAAGAATTTAAATTTTGACTCTACATCCCTTTCGTTTTTAACTTACGTGTATCTCGTTTTGCTTTCATTTTTTCTATCCTACTCGTGGCTCCATTACTTGAGGATTGTTCACCTACAAGATTCATCGTGTGCATCATGCGGGAGTCGTAGTTTAGCTGCACGCCGTTCAGATTCGCGGGCAAAGTTTTGGAGCTAGTTTGGTCATGACTTGTTTGTCGTGTTACTTGTATCTCGTGTAGTTGTGTGTCTGCTAGAGGCTTTGGTTCCTTGCATTCTGGGTACCCCTGACCTAATCCGCACAACATTAACATCCTGGAAGCAAGGCAGGTAAAAATCTACTCAATGCGAGTAGCAATACGTTTGCAAATCTGACGGCCTTATTCAATTCGCAACTCTGATTCGCAACTAAATCTACTAAAAATTTCTTTGTGTATTTCAAGCCACAAAAAATACAATTCAATTCGGAGTCTTTAAGTCATGCAAATGTGCTATTGTGAGCATGAAAGAGTGGAAGTACTCACATCCGTTGTAATGAAAGTGTCAAATACCTTAGGGTAAGTCATAGGCACGTACTACTATGTTGTCATAGTGACGTATCTTAAAATTAATCAACCTCTAAGAACATGCTAAAGTGTACGACTTTTCAGTGACGAGGTCTTAAGATCATAGAAAGTAAAGAAAGCATCAAATCAACTTAGAGTATTTTAGGAAATATCTTTTGGTTCTTGTCATCCGTGACCGATATTAACTAGGTGGGGTTCCTGTGGTAAAGGAAAATTTCCTTGTAAAGCTTTGAGGGTTTCTTTAAATGCCAAGAAATGTCGTTCAAAAATGAAGTGGGCCAGAACATAAATGTGGCTAGACGCTAGACCTTAAGGTGACTTCGAACAATTACATTTTATAAGTAATAGTAAAGGCAAAAATTCACATTTGTTAACTTTAACCACTGCAAAGTTTGAATAAAAACCTTGCAAGTCTGCAAGTTTGTTTTTGGAGGTTTTTGAGTAAAGCACTTCGTCGAAATAAAGAGTTTGAAAATAGGTTTAACAAAAATTGATTTTCCTTTCCTTCTAGCTGGCTGTTTCTCCTATATCAGATGGTTGACGAACGAAATATTCAAGATACTCTAGGGCAAACCCAGACGTCTATCAAGCATTTCATATTTCCAGAGCCTCGTGCAAAATTTGACTGTCCTCTACATGTACATACATATACTTTTTGTCCTGCTGAATTAGTACCAGTGGACAGGTTTGTTTCGTCTCCTCTGATGGTCGAACAAGTGGCACCTACCACGATTTTGTCCTGCAAGAAATCAAATCAACTCTTTAAGTTCTTAAAGCTTTAAAAAACAATAAATTTAAATGACTTCAAAATAATACGCCTTTTTAAAATAATTCAATAATGTTTTATATTATACTTACCATTGGTTCGATGAAGTTAACAAAATAATCAGCACTTGCAAAACTATTGCCCCCAAACACTTTCTGTTGGTGCTGACAATGACTTAGATTTCCGGCGCCTGGTGTCCCAGGGATACCTCTTGGTCCCTGTGGTCCGGGGGGTCCTGGTGAGCCAGCTACTCCTGGCATACCATTGATTGTTCTATTGATACTGTTAATCTAGAAAAAACTCATGATAAATTTCCGAAAAGATAAGGAAAACTCGGGGGGAAATGGAAATCTCACGAGCAGCTGTCAATCAATTCGTGCCCAAGACCTTGCTGGTCTAATTCTGTAGTAAGAAAAAGTCCTATAATGGGAGGAGGGACTCTTTACCCAGATATCCTGTTAGTATAAACCTACTAG
Source organism: Actinia equina (assembly GCA_011057435.1). Classification (NCBI taxonomy): domain Eukaryota; kingdom Metazoa; phylum Cnidaria; class Anthozoa; order Actiniaria; family Actiniidae; genus Actinia; species Actinia equina. Next base: position 27,613 of record WHPX01000166.1, on the reverse strand, counting down.
TGGTCTACACAAATCCTGGGCTCTGACTGGCTAATTAACTGAGCTACTATTAGTTGTTAGTATGTTATTAGAGCTATAAATTAGTAATAGACCGGCACTAGTAGCGAAAACTATAGCGGCTTTGAAAACCTATTAAAAACGCAAAAATAGATTGTTATTAATAACTTAATCCAATGTTGCTGATATTTGATTTAACCTATTAGTAGTCTATTGTTTGGCCCCATGTGCTATTGATTCGTCGTAGACCATTATAAAATTTTGCAAGGCAAAACAAATGATAGATGTTAACTCCGAAGAACATCCCGGTCATTAATCACAGACAATTTTCTTTGTCCTGGTTATCGTGCGAAGGGTGGATAGCGCTGTGCGTTGGATAAATCCTTATCCGCAAGATAAATTCATACATTTAAGTATTGGATAAAAGCATTATAGCGTTTAGCGCTATCCACCCGTCGTACAACCACGTCCCGATGATACAAATGCACCTTACATGAACCTGCTTGATACGGACGCTCCTGTTGATTAGTACAGACACTTTTGGCAAGTCCCCTAGAAGCCGCATGCATTAGCATGGTTCTACTGTACCTTTGCCATAAATTCAGTGTTTAGTTGATCCAATTTAATCTTCAGTTGTCCATCTAAAGACTTGAGGTGGTTCACACTTGTGTTCAAGAATGCTTCAACATCTTTTGCTCTTTTTAGTGACGCATCTAGATTATCATTCTTTTGCTTGAGTGCGTCCAAAGATGACCTGAACTCCACTTCAGACTGACTTAACTTGTTCACTTTAGACTTGATCAACGAATCGTTTAGACTTAAGAAATTCACCGCCACAGCAAGCCCAATCACCTTGGCGCTCATTTTTTCGATGTCTTTGCTTTTGTTCCTGTCGCTTTTCTTTAGTTTCATTAGAGAGGAATCGAGTTGAACTTGTTTTTCGCGAAGTGTTTGTACTTCGTTCGTTATGCTACTCGCACAAGTCGAGTTCTCCTGTAAAATAAGAAAATAGAAAGATAAGGAAGGAAGGAAGGAAGGAAGGAAGGAAGGAAGGAAGGAAGGAAGCAAGGAAGGAAGCAAGGAAGGAAGCAAGGAAGCAAGGAAGCAAGCAAGGAAGGAAGGAAGGAAGGAAGGAAGGAAGGAAGGAAGGAAGGAAGGAAGGAAGGAAGGAAAGAAGGAAGCAAGGAAGGAAAGAAGGAAGGAAAGAAGAAAGCAAGGAAGGAAGCAAGGAAGAAAAAATCATTAAAAGTATTATCTTTACTTTTTATTATCCAAGCACCTTCATCCGAGGGCTGACCGAGGAATCGAATCAGTCACGACGGCCAATATTATTATATCTCAAATGCAATTAGTATAATTACAGCAGTAAAGAGTGCTCTGGGTTACTCATTATGAAACGTTCTCGTTTCATCGTATCAAATCATCTTAAGCCAAAAATCGAGAAAGAGAATCACTGAAGACTCACTCGTCGTTGTACACCGCCCTCGAGCTCCACATAGGCAAAGGCTGCTTTACATGCGCGGCTCTCAGACTTTTCAAAAGTCTTAACTTATCATTTAAAAAATCATCAAGCCTTTTTATAAGACAAAAAAAGATTATTTCATTCCCACCTTGTTGCCATTGCTGCCGCCATTGCCTACATTGCCGCCTCCATTGCCTCCATTGGCGCCGCAATTGTCTCCATTGGCGCAGCCATTACCTCCATTGTCGCCACTATTGCCTCCATTGGCGCCGCCATTGCCTCCATTGGCGCCGCCATTGCCTCCATTGCCGCCTCCATTGCCGCCGCCATTGCCTACATTGCCGCCATCATTGCCATCATTACCGCCATATTTCAATTTAAGTTGAAGAACCTATAGGGGAGAAAATGAATGTTTTTCAATGTAACGTAACAAGCATACAATGTATCTAATAACAGGAAAACGTACGGTGCTGTTGCGTGTCGTGTGTGTCTATTAATCTAATCTACACGCATTAGCTAATAGCAACCACACTGGTGATTCACTTGGGCAAGAAACAGAACCAATCTATTTATCAAATTAGGCGTAGCAAAAACGACATTTTGTGACTGGAAAACGTAATGTGACGTTGCAGTGCCTTGTGTGGTCATTTTTTAATTAACTGTCACTCAAAATGTAATATACACAGCAAATAGCAAGCCAAGTGATAAGTATACTACTGCTTTTCTTGGGAAAGAAATAGTTTAACTAGTCCGATCCATTGCCTTAAATTAATTAGTCGGCGTAGTGGCGCAAGGGGATATAAGACGGACACGAGTACCAAACGGTAGGGGAGGAATATACTTACAAGTGATGAGATGTTCTTTTCTAACATGTCTATTCTCTTCAAAAGGAATGCAGATGCATTTGGCTGAAGATTGTCTTTACATTGTTTTGCACTCTCTAGAAAAGTATAACAATTACTGATAACTCACTGTTTTGTGCACCTTTCACGAAATTCCGATCAATGGTCTAATAAAAGAAATCATAAATGGTAATATAGAAAGAACATACTGAGAAATTGAATTAAATGGAGTAAACAAAGTTCTTGTTATTAATCTGTTCCAAGACACCATTTCAAACCAGGAAAGCACAGCTCAATTTTTTTGGCGTAATTAAATTAATAATATCCATTCCTTTGTCAATGACGTAATGAAAGATGATAAGATGACCTCATAGCCCTCCTTTCTTGGGGAAACCGCTTCATTATGAGAAACGAGTTCAGTAATGGATCCAGGAGGGAGGGGGGGGGGTGAAAGGGGTCCACGGAACCCCCCCTTGAAAGTTTGATCTTTTAGGTAATAGAAACATGTCTATATAGACTTTAATAAAATAAATAAAATAAAAAAACAGTTTTGCGTTGGGTCGTGTTATTATATATAGCTTCCTCCGTTACTAGATAGTAAATTAGGTGATTAGAGCCAATTTTTTTGTCAAACATCGACAAAACAAAAGAGAATTATACACAGTTCAAGAAACGGAACCCCCTTTGAAAAATCCTGGATCCGCCAATGGAGTTTGAATCACGTTATTATTTCAACGCACTTAATATTGATTAATCGGCGATTAGTTGATTTAGTTCAAATTTCCATACTTATGAAAAACATTTAATATTAGAGACATAAAATATATGTATACAATAAAAATGTAAACTCAGGATACAACGGAACACCATACAGTATAATGGTACGATTGAAGACACATGGTGAACCAATCACGATGCGGAAGCTACAGCCAAACCAATCAAAATGCTCGAAACGGCACGGCACGGTCAAGGTACCGCAATTTCGCACTGTAATGTTTTCGCATAGCTTGTGATACGAAATCTAACAAAAATGCAATTTTGCAGATACCAGCCAAGTTGCTGGATGGGCCTTTCTGCCTAAATAAAGTGGATTTGTCATTATGTTCTTGCAATACAAGCATGTGATTTGGAATATGGGCGCGCAAAGAAATAGCAAAACAGCTAAAAATTCCAAGTGTTTCTAATTATCTCTTGTCAAAACGAAATATTTTCCACCAACAATGACGCAGAAGTGTGCTCTAAAGATGATTTGCGAGGGGAACAAAGCAAGTGCCCATATTGGAGAGAGGTGTCATGGTTTTAAAATAAACAGTACACGCTTCACAATCCAAGATTGAAACCTTTCTAATATGGATTGGTACTTAATACACGTTTGCGTATAATAGTGCTGTCATTACTTTCAATAATTAAATGAGTCTCCGTAATAGAGAGGTGTCCATCTTATATATAAGATAGAGGTCTGTTTATAAGGTAATTGTTTCCCGCGGGTCCAAAGAAGTCAAGTTTGAAGTGGGGTGGACTTGTGCAGTTTGTTTGATTTCGTTGTTGTACTTTGTTTGTTCGTTTTGTTAGATTTTCCCTTAATTTTTATTTTCACAATTAAAATATTTTTCTTACAATCACTATCTTAAAAATTATGAAAAGAAATCTTAAGAATAATTACAAGATTTCCTATACTCCATTCCATGATTATTTATATCAACTACACTCACTACACGAAATTCTCGTCATAAAAATTGTAAAACAGTTAAAATTTATGAATAATTACAAATATCATTCCATAATAAAAATGTTTAAAGATATAATGATTCTTAAAAAAGCCTAACTATTGTTAAAAATGACCTTAATTTATAGCGAAGCAATATTAAATAGCTAAATATATGAAAAGAATTATTGCAGTCTTTAGTTTATTGTAATGCTCCTCCAGGGGTGTGCATTATTGCTTAATTTATCAAGGAATTGATACACCCCCTGTTAGGATTTTAAAATTCTTTTTGTTTTGAAGCTAGTGCAAGTGCAAATATTAATATCAATAATTAATTAATGAAGCCAAATTATTATATTTTTGTAAATATTGTAATTAAATAGCATTAAAGTGAGCATTGAATTGAATATTAAATAATTTTGAAAAAGGTTATCTTGGGAATACTGAATAACGAAATAGGATAAAATCAGCATTTTTTACACCTAATATATGCAGCTAATTCTTTCCTTTATTTTTGATATTAAAACCTAAAATGATAGCACCTTATTCACTATGCATTTGCAGTATTCAGCATTCTGTGAGATAACCTCTTTCAAAACAAAGCTATAAAATTGTTGGTTTGTAAACGAGACGTGGCAGCCATGTTGTTTGCTATAACAACCAACATGGAGACCATGACGTCACGATAAGAAAACTTCCAAATTGGCGCGTGGCAGAAGTAGAATCGGGAGAAACCCGATAGCTACCTAATGCAAGCAAATAAGCATATATATTATATATTTAAATACGAGCCAAATCCCTAGATTATATAGACCAGGAGTGATTCGCTTGAGAATATTTCGAAAACCAATTTAAATTCAATTGGTCTGTACACATTTAAAAAACATCACCACTAGATGTGGAATATCTCAAACGAACGGTCCTCAACTAACTGCTAAGATAAAGTATATGAGTAAATATATGAGTATGGCTTCCTCTTCTTTAAAAAAGTACTTGAAATAGAATGGAATATTATAAAAGTCTATAAAAATGGAATAGATCTACCGAAGAGGAAGTACGTAGCTTTTCTTTTTCATTGACTGCGTGAGTAGGTAGGTAACTGAATCCTGAACAAATCGGGCACTGACAAGGGTGCCCGTATTATACAGGTTCACTCACTGAATCCTGAACAAAGCGGGCATTGACAAGGGTGCCCGTATTATACAGGTTCACCCACGGCATATAAATCGTTAAAATAGGTTGTTTAGAGCAGTTCAAGACAGCAGGGTCTTTAACTTTGTTGGGAGTTACTTAGTGATCGTTTAGACAAAGGTAGGTAGGGCGACCCTGGTGTCAGGGATGTCTTCCCTCAACATAACAAAAAGAAAGAGTTATTCCTAGTAATAGGGTTATCCTATCTAACGACTTCATAGAGTATTTTTTCTTGTTTCTGAGATCTTACAAGGACTCTAGACCCTTCTCACGTTTTGGCTTTCGTCCTTACATTGTTACGGACTCAGAAACATGAAAAGATCGTTTTGTAGAGTTAAAAATATGTTTTTAAAAAGTTTTTTAGGATATTTTTTACGAAGACATTTTGTATTCAGTCGACCGAAGTCAAACATCGTTATTTTATCAAGATTTGTTTTAAAAAGGTAGCACTGAACCACATGGCTGTAAGTAATTTTGCCTTATTCTGATTCTTATGTAGCTTAGATGTGTCTTAGCATCGTCTAGCAAGTTTGTGCCACTACTTCGTATAAGACAAAGAGTAGAAGACAGGAGAGTCTGTTTGTCCAACATACCAATTTGTATTTAGCTATTTATGGAAACTGCTAGTTAGAAAGTCGAGTCACTGGCATTGCAGTGCATTGTGGGACTGTTTAAGGGGACAGATTTCTAAGATGGCGTCTATTTTGTCCCTTAAGACAGCCCCAAAATGCAATGCAAGCCAACTCGTCCCAGTTTTTCTCAACCTCGGAATGGCTAATATGAAGGGATACAAGCTACGCTAAATCTATCATTCTGCTCCTTTCACACCAACCCCCACTCTCTCATTCTCTCTCTCTCTTTCTCTCTTTCATTGTATAGGAAATCCCTCCATCTAATCAATAGAGTGGTTTTACGACAGCTGTATTTTAGAAAAGAAACAATACAATGTTTTTGAATGATAAAATACCTCTTTTCCTCAAGGAAAAAATGTATATGGCTTTGCCTTACGATATGACTGCCGTAAAGCCACTCTATAACCATATAGCTCTAGTACCAACTTACCTCTGTGAAACTATTTGAGCTTTCATAAATGTCTGAGAATACACATTGGCTACCAAAAGAGACCTCGTTTTCATGTCACATTCCTAATATCTTAATAATATCGTAATAATATTTCTGATCAAGAACTTTCAATTAGTATTAGTGTTAGCAAATTAATATGTGCGAGCGTTAGATAAGACTTTGATTAGATGGATTTTAAAATTTATTAATATTAATATATTCACTAAAGTTTCAAAATAAGTTACCTAAATTAGAGGTAATTATAATTATGTTAACTGATTTTTATGTACAAAACTGGTTTAAATAAACTGGTTGATCCTGTTTTTCAGGATTAACAGATTTCCTCACAACGAGGATACTTTTCTATGGTCAACGACTACGCGTTGAAAAGTTTTTTTTAGATCACAGAAATTAATGAATTAACTGTAATTATTAAAATGATGACTTTTTGGTTTATCATTTTTTGCGACTTGGGCGAATACCGTCTTCATCCCTTGTGAGCATGCGTCGTTCGTTTCCATGAAAGGATTGAATTCTTTCATATATTATACACCTAATTTGTTAAACTGATCCTAACTATGTGGTGACAATCAAGATATTCTTGGACAAACCCAGACGTCTATCAAGCATTTCATATTTCCAGAGCCTAATGCAAAATTTGACTGTCCTCTACATGTACATTGATATACTTTTTCTCCTGCTGAACTAGTACCAGTGGACAGGTCTGTTTCGTCTCCTCTGATGGTCGAACACGTGGCCCCCACCACGATTTTGTCCTGTAAGTATACAGTAATTATAAAAGTCAACCTTTCAAGAAAAAAGCCAGTTTGGTTTATACACATCTATGAATTAAATTTGTCAGAATAGACCTTCTTAGCATGACCGTAATGTTTTCCCATTTCTTTTCCAATTTCGTCACTCTCTTGAGAATACGAAACTTTGTTTAAGGTGGAACCAAACTAATTCAGAGCGAATTTTGGACAATAAGTCTGAAGCGAGATGACGTTTTACCCCCGTCTCTAGACCATAATCCTTTTCACACTGCTTTTGTTCTTTAATTATGAGTATTGTTCTTGTATTCTCTAAGGAATCAGAAATTTTAATATGAAAGAATTTTAAAAACTATTATGGTCTAGAGTCAGGGGTAAAACGTCATCTCGCTTCAGGCTTATTTTATTCTCGCTCGCTTCGCAAAACAAATGCGTCAATTTAACTGTATTTTTCATATGATGTACTTTAATTATCCTAGATTCTAACTGTATTTTATTTTAAGATTTTTTAAATGTTTAGCCTATTACGGCCGAAAATCAAAAAGTACTATTTTTAGTTTTTGGCTTTTTCTCTTCATCCCCAGGTACGATTTTCCTGAAATTTTCAGAATCTTATCATCTAGCACTATTGCAGCCTGTCTTTAGGTACACCTCACTTTAAAAATTGTTTTCTCCAAAATGTGGATAGGACGTGCTGTAGAAAATTCACTACCATCTAGATAAAGCTCTGGTCTATTGATGTAGGAAGTTTAAAGAAAAAACTTGGAGCCGTTTTGAAGAAAACGGCGAAAATGTGATTTTTAGCAAAACTCTCATTTTTGAGGTTTACAACGACAATTAGTAAAAAAATATTTATTCAATGCGTTTTTAAGATTTGATGCTGATTTTTCGTAAGGCTCATCCGCAATACTTGGAAATAGATATGTAAAAACTTCAAGGCAATCTATTCAATGGTAATATTTCTAAAGCGCGATGTTTCATATGCTTCAAATTTTGAATCGAATTTTCAAGCAGCGTCATAACGTTTTTTCTGCCCAAGACTTTCCATCCAAATTTCATACGCAGGCTGCAATAGTGCTAGATGATAAGATTGTATAAGAACCTAGAATTTCACTTTAAAAAGCTAATATATATATTTAGGCACTGCCTAAAAGCGGAGCTCCCGATACGGAAGTCAAAGGGAGAACAATTTGAATGAAACTGAAAGTTAAAAATAAGATAGGGGGGAAAATCTTCAATTATTTTTTATTCGAGCTGAAGATCATTTCTCCCATAATAAAAACCATGCAGTGAAATCGAATCGAAATGCACAACATTGCTTTTTTTTTCCGCGAGTATATACTCTCCCACTTAGGAATTTTGTACACAATTCACCACCACCCCCAGGGGCTAGTTTTGCTCTTGTAAGATTTTTCGACAAATTTGTCCAAAAAACCCGACATTTTTATTCTTCGAATCTCTTTTATTTAAAAAAAAAACGAAAGATAACTACAGATAATCCAATACAATATCAAGTTTAGTAAAATTTAACTCGGATGTCTTTCATTGACGTTGAAATCAAGACCAAAAAACAGACTTGAAAACTGGTTAAGGTTGAGCAAAGTATATATAAGCTTACTTTAATAATTACGTCTTTTACAGAACGAGACGTTTTACATTCAGTTAAACTTGACAAGAACAACTGAGACAAAATAGAAAATAAAGGCAATGCAAAAAGGCAATGCAAAATGACGAATTTCTTGGTCAGTAAATTGGCGTTTGTAAATGTTTTTGAATATTTTTTACGGCTTTTTAAAGTGAAAGTCTAGGTCTTTCTACAACAACATCTCTCAACAACACAAATTTAAGCTCATTTTTATAATCAGACTTGCTCGAATAGCTTAATAAACAGTCGAATATTTGGTGTAAATTTATATTTCATTCAATACTTAAATAAATTATCTGTAAAAATAAAATTATTAAATGAAAGTCTTCGTTGTTTTGAAGATGGGACCCCGCGATAGGAGGCGAATCTTTCTTGAACGAAAAACATACGATAGTTCGTGGTTAAAAACAACGTTTTACAACGTTAACCGAATTGCTAAAGATTTACAAAGCTAAATAAAGGATGAATATTTGTTGTAATATGCTCTTCATGTTATATTCACTCCAACATTAAAATAAATTAAGCTTATCTACAGAAATAATAAAAGCTTTGAGGGAAAGTCTTTGATTTGTCGATTCGTCGAGAAAAAATTAAATGCTTGTCAAAAAATAATAAACGATTGTTTGCTAAACAACACACCTGAATTTTTTGGAGAACACTTCTTAATCCATCTTTGAATACATGAAAGTTTTTTAATTGTCTTTGGTCTATAACTTGTCCTTAAGAGCGATTTTTTTCTGTGCATTTGAGAGTCGCCTTAGCTAGTAGTTTTGCTTCAAATTCCTTTGTCTTTCACGCTCATTTTCTCTTTGTTCATTCGTGAAGTTTTGACTCAAATTCCTTTGTATTTCACGTTCATTTTCTCTTTGTTCATCCGTCAAGTTTTGCCTCATATTCCTTTTTCTTTCACGATCATGTTCTCCTTGTTTATAATCGAAGTCCCGCCTGGATTTGGGTCTCTATCTCTCTCTCTGCTTGCCGCTTTTCTTTGGTGAGTCCTTCCTCTTTGCCTTACATTTTCACGCCACCAGAGTTTTTCATTTTTCGAAAAAACTCTTTTACTTCTGGCTTTTCTTTCTTGGCTTCATTCTCCTCTGAGCTTTCTTTCGACATATCGATTTCGGAAAGGGGTTCCATCGTAAATAGATTAAATATAAATATAAGGTTGAATAAAAATTTAGCTGTTATCTTTCGCTATTTCTATACGTGTGTAAGAGGTTTTTTACAAAAGTTTAATAGCCGGATTTACCTTTATGTGTACCCGGATGTTGCAACGCGTCGACATTCCCGCCAAAAAAAAAATTTAACCAGCCAATCAGAATGCTTGTGTACACGCCCGGACGGACGCCGGACGGACGGACGGACGGACGGACGTACGGACGGAAGTGACGTCAGCCAAGCCATGAAAAATCAACTCCATAGTTTACCATTTTTTCTTAGGTATGGTGCTCCGCTCGCGCGGGCCTTCGGCCCGCGCGGGAGCTCCGCTAAAAAGATATTCAAAAACATTTAAAAATACCAATATTTACTGACAAAGAGCAATATTTACTGACAAATAATTTCGGCGCCAATTTGTATTTTTCTCGACGAATCGACAAATCAAAAAACTTTCTCTCAAACTTTTGATATTTCTATAGATAAGCGTAATTTATTTTAATGCTGGAGGAAATATAACACGAAGAGCATATTACGACAACAAATATTCGTCCTTTATTTAGCTTTGTAAATCTTTAGCAATTCGGTTGTTTTTTAACCAACTATCGTATGTTTTTCGTTCAAGAAAGATTCGCCTCATTCCTATCGCGGGGTCCCATCGGCAAAACAACGAAGACTTTCATTTAATAATTTTATATCTACATATAATTTATTTAAGTATTGAATGAAATATAAATTTACACCAAATATTCAACTGTTTATTATGAGCTGTTCGAGCAAGTCTGATTATAAAAATGAGCTTAGATTTGTGTTGTTGAGAGATGTTATTGTAGAAAAACCTAGACTTTCACTTTAAAAAGCTAAGAACTATTCAAAAACATTTAAAAACGCCAATTTACTGACAAAGAAATTCGTCATTTTGTATTTTGCATTGCCTTTATTTTCTATTTTGTCTCAGTTGTTCTTGTCAAGTTTAACTGAATGTAAACTTCGTCTCGTTCTGTAAAAGATGTAATTATTAAAGTAAGCTTATATTTTGCTCACCATAACCAGTTTTCACGTCTTTTTTTTGGTGATTTGTCTTAAATCTCCAGATTTTCGATTTCAATGAAAGACATCCGAGTTAAATTTCACTAAACTTGATATTGTATTGGATTATCTGTAGTTATCTTTCGTTTTTTTTAAGTAAAAGAGATTCAAAGCATAAAAATGTCGGCTTTTTGGAAAACTTTGTCGAAGAATCTTCCTAGAGCAAAACTAGCCCCTGGGGGTGGTGGTGGTGAGTTGTGTACAAAATTCCTAAGTGGGAGAGTATGTACTCGCGCAAAACAAGCAAGCAAACAAACAAACAAACAAAAAGCAATGTAGTGCTTTTCGATTCGATTTCACTGCATGGTTTTTATTATGGGAGAAATTATCTTCATCTCGAATAAAAAAGAATTGAAGATTTTTTTCCCGATCTTATTTTTACCTTTTAGTTTCATTCAAATTGTTCTCCCTGTGACTTCCGTATCGGGAGCTCCGCTTTTAGCGCGGTGCCTAAATATATATTAAGATACACTAGGGAATGATCATGACATCGGTGGTCTGCAATTGTCTGAAATGGAAAAACTTTATGCTAAAATGGCCGAGTGGAAAAAATCAGAAATGCTTTTGAGAATCATTTACCTTTGGCTCAACAAAGTTGACAAAACGTTTAGAAGATGTACTACTAGCAGCCGTAGACTCTTTCTGCTGGTGCCGACATTTGCTTAGATTTCCAGCGCCTGGTGTGCCGGGGATACCTGTTGGACCCTGAGGTCCGGTGGGTCCTGCGGGTCCAGGTGGGCCAGCTACTCCTGGCATCTTATTGTTGTTGACCGCACTTTTAATACTGTTGATCTGCAAAGAAAGTAATACCTTCAGAAAGAAATATCTTAAATAATTATTTTAGATTTCGTATAACCCACCATCTTATTCAAATTCAAGGGGAACTTTTTTGTTGTTTTATTTGTTTTTCCACATCCATTGAAATACTACGCCAGGCCGATCTCAATGCTGGCATTGAGGTGGTCACTGCCAGGGTTTGTTGCGTCTTCAGTTGTTCTTTTACGTCCCCAATTTGTAGACGGGACCGCAATTTAACGTGGTCATCCGAGGGACTCACGGTCCCCGTAGAGAGCCCAGGTCTTTACACCATACGAATTTTCCCCTTCAGTCAGGGCTTGAACCACTGACCTCTGGGAGAAAGTCGGAAGCGCTTACTTTGCATGAATGCATAATTGTTTTCTTTTTCATTTCTTGTGTGGCGTTATAGTGATGGTTTCCCCAAAGCATAGTTTATAGAGGGGACCTATTAACTAAGCTCCAAGCAAAAGGGTCTTTTCGAAACAAGTTAAGAACTGTAGATCGTTTCTGTGCGTAGAAATTTGTGGGAAAACTAATGCACATTAAGGTGGCTGCTTACTTTTGAACGTTCGAATTGAGCCCACGATGAGCGCGCGCTCAAAAACCGCTGAAAAATCTACAATATTTTATTGAAGGACCATACGCGTTTTGAGCTTCAACAGGACAAAACCCTCAAATTTTGCACGGGACTCTCTATTTTTTAATGGCTCATTCGAAAAAACTCTCAAAAATCTATGTTACATCAACATTTTAGGAAAAGTTTAAATTAGCAACATGAAAAAATAGATTTTTGTAGGGATTTTTGTTCGACTTTATGAAATTTTTAAGAGCACCAAAACTACAAAATATGAGAAATCAATTTATCTTTTTGTTGAAAATATCCATGTTTTATTGTAGAATGATTGACTAGCCTTCATTCGTGCGATCATATAGTCTACAAATAACTATGATCTTATGGATCTTAATTTTTTTCTAATCACTTCCGGTGGCGCAGTTTTTACTCCAAAAGGTCGTGCGTAGGCTTCCATTAATTGCTGATCATCTCGAAAACAAGCTCTGGACACCCTATTTTTCTTTCCAGATTTGGAATCAGTATTAAATTTCAATTCGGAAAATCGAAGTTTTAAAAAAAGCTTAAATCAATTTTCAAAAGTAGGCAGTCACCTTAGGGGGTAAACTTAACTTTTCCAAAAATTAGTATATGCCCAAGACAGTTTTACTATAAGATTTTCTACCTTTGTCATGAATGTAGAGTTCAAATGATCCACTTTATTCTTCATTTCCCCATTTACAGTCTTGAGGTGACTCACACTTGTGTTCAAGAATGCTTCAACATCTTTTGCTCTTTTTAGTGACGTATCTACTTCAGCATCCTTTTGCTTGAGTGCTTCCAAAGATGTCCTGAACTCCACTTCAGAATTACTTAACTTGTGCACTTTAGACTTGATCAACGAATCGTTAAGACTTAAGTAATTCACCGCCACAGCAAGCCCAATCACCTTGGCGCTCATTTCTTGGATGTCGGTAGCTTTGGTCTTGTCGCTTTCTTCGAGTTTTGTTAAAGAGGAATCGAAATGAACTTGTTTTTCGCGAAGTTTTTTCACTTCGGTCGTTATATTTTGCTTAAATTTATTTGCAGACGATTCCTCCTGAAAAGATTCAAAGAGGGAAATCGAAAAAAATTAATTTCTAGCAATTCGCGATCAAGATTAGCTTAAATAAAGCTTCTTCGCTTGGGAGTATTTTTTCCTATTTCACACCACATGTCATTCCATAGAGTATAATTTCTTTGTTTAACAGTTGCACATGAGAAGACACATGAATATTGATACAACTCAAGAAAACTTCTCAAAAGCTAAAAGATGCGTGGTTTGAAATGAGAAATCATTAAACCCAAGGTAAAGAGGTATATTGACGTTTGGCGTTGATGTTTAGCAAAATTTGTTTTTCCGAACCGTCGTATTAACAAAAATAATCTAAGGCAAAAATCACAGTCAGTGATGCATACCTTTGGACCTTCAGACAGACCTCCCAACTTTGACTTGAGTTCCAGAATCTAATAAAGAACAAGTCATTTTAAGTAAAGGAAAATATTCAAAATACGCTAGGCGATCCACCTTACCTCTTTTTGATGAATGCGGACCAATGAAGACGTGATTGCCTCTCTTGCCATCTGACGCAAAAATATATAAAAAGTTATTCACTAGTAAAAATAACTTATAAGATCTCAAGTTATCTTCGAGTGCAACATTCGATAATAATGACTTATTGAATGTATTTTCCAAGACTTACCAGTGATGAAACGTTTCGTTCAAGCCTGTTGATTTTCTCGACCAGCAATGTTGTTGAGATGGAAGGTTGGGTGATTTTTGTGAGGTATTTTTGCGAGGCGACTGGAAAAGAAAAGAAAGAGGAAATTCATGTAAATTCTTGCAACTACACCAAAGATAAGAAAGAAAGAAAGAAAGAAAGAAAGAAGAAAGAAAGAAAGGAAGAAAGAAAGAAACTGACTGCATAAATGGCGCAAATGAATAAAATATAATATAATTGTCATTTCCCAAGTGCCATTTCGGTCTCAGCTTTTATGTTCTATGTTTCGGAACTCGACAACGATTCTTCAATTGAGTGTAAATAAAGAGATTTATCTAAAGACAAAGCAATGATGAAGTTTTGATCAATAATGCCGCATCGCACGCTATCCCAAATTTGCTTGCTTACATGCTGTCGCTAATTTTTATCGTTACTTTTACAAGAATAAAAACAATCTACACACTAAAGAAGACTAAGCAAAAATGCAGACGTGTTCGATAAAACGTTTGACCAAGAACAGGCACCGCTAGCACGCAATCCCAAATTTGTTTGCTTTCATTATCATTTTACCGGTTTTTGTTTATACTTTTACACGAAGAAAAACAATCTACACACGAAAGGAGACTAAGCAAGAATGCAGACGTGTTCGATAAAACTTTTGACCAAGAACAGGCACCGCTAGCACGCAATCCCAAATTTGTTTGCTTACATGTTTTTATTATTTTTTTATCATTACTTGTTTATACATTTACATGAACAAATAAAGCCAATCCAGGCACGTAAAATTAAAAATTAAAAAAGAAAAAAAAAACATAAAAGGGGTTTTGGTGTTTGATAAAAGTTTTGATCAAAAATGCCGCTAGTACGCAGTCCCAAATGTTAGTGTTTAGTTATGCTTTTTAGTTATATTTCTAGTTATGTTTTTACTTAGTGATTTAGACTCGGCACGCGAGCACTTCGATGACACCTTAAAGACAAACCACTTGTCCTATCGACACTTTAGGATCTAAAGAAACCACGCGAAAATTTATCTATAGATTTTGTTTTGAGTCTACACAATTGTACTTACTATCCAACGAAGAAAAACAAGGTTTACTAAAATTAAGAAATGTCTTACGTTGTCGCTCTAAAGTTGTACTTTGAACCTAAATACTTTAATGAAAGAAAAGGGAGTTTGTCGTCTCTTCTCTAAAACAGCTTTCTTTGTTCTTCGTGCAAGTGTAAGTCGAAATGTTAAGATCAGCACTAACATTAAAAGACCATTACTAATTAATAACATGCAAATATGCATTTTCCTAAGCAGGAGGCGTTTCAGCCATCCATCGGCAATTAGAGAATAATAACCAAATCAGACTTTCTGTTTAAAAAGGAAATTTCAAAAGAATAAATGTTTTAATATTCAATATATGATTTAGAGAAAAAATCGTTTTAATTGTCAAAGACAGAAACTGGGTATAGTAAGACGAGCAGCATTGGCAACATGCCCTTTTCTCTCCGACAACAACCAAAAATGATATCCTAGGAATGTAAGACCACCAACACATGGTAATCAAACATCGAATTCACATGCCCTGGCTTGCATTTGGGAATAGGTGTAGACATAAGGTCACTTGGCCGCGAGCTTGTAGTGATTATCGGAACCTGATATCAAACGTCAAAGGTGACAAAAGGTTCCCTTACTCGGGAGCTTTAGTGAGGTACTCTAAGAGAACCCGAAACCTCTCGACAATATATCAAGTTCTATATGTTGAAAACACTTTGCCAATTTACCCTCCACTACTCATATGAGAGTAGAAAACGTTTTGTTGGTTCTCTCCTGAGCTTTGTGCTGCACGCAAATAAACTTTTGAATTCTAATCCATATTTTAGCAAATCAAAGCTCGACAATTTTTTTAACTATTCGTATTTTTTATTTGTACGTCAGTGTGTTAATCTTTCATTCCTGATTAGAAAACGTTTTCCATATTCAATGTTAACGAATCAAAGCTTGAGTCACGTTTATAAATAATCAACTATTCGTATTTTGAATTTGTACATCAGTATGTTATCTTTTCATTCCTGTTTAGTAAACTTTCTCTTTAAAACCAGCCGAGTTGTTTTCAAAATTCAAACATTTTACAACATCACGTCCGGACCAATTTCTTGGTATCATAAACATTACTGTGGAATACCGGATTTGGCAATTAACGTGTTAAAAAAATATGCATTTTAAGAGTTCTATGGCAGACAGTTCGCAGGTGGTATTGTACATGTTTGTTCAGTTCCCAATGGATTATTCTTCGTGGGATTCTTCCGGTCCGGAAACATTAGAAGAAGCCGCCCCACAACCTCGAACACGATCCCCTATCAACACTCTTTTTGATTCCAATTTTTGCCTTCAAATTTCAGTCAACAAACACTTACTGTTTCTCTTCCAAATCTACAGGACGAAATATTAAATCTATCCATATCTAGCTAAATTCAAAACGTATAATGCACGAGAAAAAAAGCTTTGGAAACGCAACTCCTTGAACAGTGGCAGTTCGTAATTTTGGCGGGAAAAATTAGCGCGCGCGCCTATGAAACAGTCTTCAAAATAAGTCTATAATATACATCAAAAGATCCCGGCTCTGATTTTCTTACTAACGATTCCCGCTCAAGTTCTATAATAGAACAGAATATATTTCCTGCTGTTTATATATCAACATAAAGAATGGATAATCCATTGCAAGGTTAAGATATATTTATTTTGCAATCCTTGGTAATCCTAATAAGATAAAATATTGAAGATGTGCTTCGGCAGGTAGCAGGTAGGACTAACAGTGTCAGTAAGAGCGACAAAAATAGATGGCTTTGGTTTGACAGGTCAAAATTGAAAAATCGGATCGATCTATACTAGGGGAATGTTGGATTTCAAGATTCCGAGTTCTTGCAAGGGGGATGGACGTTCGATGCACAACGAACGACTCAAAGGTTTCACATAGGTTACAAAGCAGTAAAATCCACTACAGTTTTTCAGGATATTCAAATGATTTTTAAATAAAACGGCAAAGAACAATTTATTGATAGTCGCTTAATTTGGACAACACGGGTGTCTTCTGTATTATCTATTCTAATGTGGCCTGCGTAACGGGGCTCTAGGGGATTGGGGGAAGGAGAGGGAAAGGGAATAGGAGGGGGTGCTCCGTATCTCTCTCTTTCCACCTCACCCCCTCCTCCGTAAAAATACCAAACATATATTGAAATAAAAAAGATCAGATATGCAATCCAAACCTATTTAATGAACCACTTGAAAAGGGGTCAACGGGCAAAGAATAAAGACCACGTACGCATCGCTTTTAACTATAGAAACATCTAGGTCAAAAGTCACCGTTTGTGAGGGATCGAGGCGATATGAAGTCCAACAAAGCTCAGTTTCAAAGCTGGAGTTTTCTAACAGGCCCTGAAACAAGAACGCAATTGATACAATGGGGTTTCTATTCTGCAGCATGCGATCTATTTTTTGGACTCATAGCCAAAATATTATAGGCAAACTTAAAATCTTCAAACAAAAAGTCTGGATAAGACATAGAAAAGTCAACCGCAAGGACCAGACCAAATTTTTAGGTAAATTAAAGACATCATGAAATGCTTAAAACGTCAGTACAAGCATGCTTTCTGTAACTTTGGAAATGTAGTTAGTAACATATCTTACGACACTTAGGATGACATTTTGGGTGAAATAATATCAAAGTTCCCTATGACTTTCTATACAGAACGTAAGGAAACTACTTAAAAGACACTAAAAGTGTAGCCCAAAGGAGTGAAGTGTGAAAGGTTTCAATTCGTCGAAGGTTTAAAGTTGCAGATGCCCAGACACTAAAAGCGTAGTCCGAGGAATGAAATGTGATAAAAGATACTTTGAAGTGTAGCTAATAAACTAAAACATATCTTTGACTGGTCTGCTTAAGTAAGGGGATGGACCATTAGATAATTGAGGGGGGAGGGGGGAGGGGGGAGGGAGGAGGAATGCATGAATTTATATTGCACTATATTCATTTTGTTGTTACAGCCACTGTTTTGGTAGTTTTATCGATAATCCTTTACTGAAAGGAAAGGTTGCCCGATATGTTTTTTGTAGGTGAAGTGCTTGCTCTTTTTTTTTTCTTTTTTTTTTGTTGTGGATTTACGCAAATTCCCACCTCGATTATCCAACAGTCAGCCTATTGCGTCAATGCAGGCTGTAATCATTATTTTAATACTGTAATAATAAATTAATCATTCGAAGTACGTCATTGAGAAGTACACTTGCGAAATGTTTAATGGGGCAAACAGGAACTTATGTAAATCAGTTGCCCACCCGAGGAGCCGTTT
The DNA here is from genome assembly GCA_011057435.1 of Actinia equina. Taxonomy (NCBI): domain Eukaryota; kingdom Metazoa; phylum Cnidaria; class Anthozoa; order Actiniaria; family Actiniidae; genus Actinia; species Actinia equina. Next base: position 9,255 of record WHPX01000166.1, on the reverse strand, counting down.
TTCTGTCAGAACAGGTTTTGGAAAAAAAATGTCTTTCGGAGAAATGTAATAGGAGTAAAACCCCAAAAATACCAAGAAATTAGAGGGAGAGGGAGAGAATATGAGAGAAAAGAGAAAGAGAACGCGCCTTTCGAATTAAGAGAGAATCCTTTTCGTATTCAAGCAGTGAGCGCCAAAAGCTATTTTCTTGAAGTAAGACTGTTGTACAAAGCGAAAATCTTGTTATTCAGAAAGTTTAACTTGTTAAAAATTAAAAGTGGAATCAGAGTGTTAACCCAAAGCAAAACGTTTATTCGTTTATTAAATGAGGTTTAGGCCTTCATTTGCTTATTTCTCATATATTTTCTTTAAGCCTGACAAAGCAACATTCTAACACAAATACAACAAACCATCTTTGTACAATTGAAAATGCCGCTTCAAACAAGTATTTTATCATAGTACATCAGTTTCTAACTGTTTAAAAAAGGTTTTGAGTGTTAACCCAAAACGAAAATTGGGATCAAGGCTCATACGAAAGTCTAGTTTTTGGCCCTTTTTGTCATTATTGCTCATGGCTTTCAATCCTCCTACTTGGCCTTAACTTCAAGCAGACTTGGAAAGGCTTTCTAGGATCTTCCCAGCATAAACACTCTTTTTACGCAAGAAAGGAGAAAACGTGACTTCATTTTTTTTTCATATTATCTCCATACAACGAAGTTTTATCTCTCGCAAATGCTCAGACTAGTACTATTTTTAAATAATATTTCTTATCGTTTTTACTTTAATTATAGATATAATTTAATTTGGCGGTAACCGGCGGTTACAAAAGTTATTGGATCTAGCAGGCCTATAGTCACTCTGGTTAGTAAAGGCAGATACCGCCCAAATGCTCTCTATCTAAAATGACCCACAAGAGGAGGTAACTGTTGGATTCCCTTATAATTTCTATGCCAAAACCTACCAAATTAAAAACAAAACCATCAATAAATGAAAATGATGAAGAAAGACAATACATTTTTGGCTAACAAGAGTTCAATTCTGGATAAGAAATTTCCGTGAGTTATGTATCGAAGTAGACGTGCTAAACTATAGCCTTATCTCTCATTGGCCAACAGTGGTTTGTGGTTCTTTAATACATTGATTAAAAGGGACATCCAGTATGTTATCTACGACGAACGTCCGACCTCAAAATTCTCAAAGACTTCAGCTATGTTTAGGGTAAACGTGAAGGTATGAATCCTTGTCGCATGGAACGATAGGATGGGTCGAATTCGTCAAGTATGCGGAAAATTTCACTAAAGACTCATTGAAATTAGCCTTTGGCATGCTCGGGGAAGAAGGAATTTGGAGTCCGTTTGTTTAGGAAAGTTGTGCGGTTTAAATGGGATTAAAGCCGCCAGGAAAACCAGACTGAGCAAGTTTTCCTGAATATTACGACTTTCTGATCACCGATGCCCATCACAATGTTTACCTTCTACGGGGGCTCAACAAAGAAATGATTGAATGAAACGAATTTTTTGAATCTGTCAATGGGGTGGAAAAAGCCGCTTTTCAAATCAAAAAATAAACAAATTAGAGGGAGTGTTTGTTCTAAGATAAATAATTATCATGGAACAGTTTTTTTAACACAAACTTGGCAATTCCAAAAAAAGAAAAGAAAAAAAAACACATATTGTAGTGCATAACTTAATATAAGAATCATAGAATTTGCTAATTTTCGGTTATTTTTATTTTATTTTTCGGTTATTTTAGCAAGAAACATAACTTGGAAAGGCCTTGTTTTTGTTTCTCAAAGCTGTTTAGTGAGCACGAATTTGTTTAACGAAAATGGAATTTACAGCTCTTCAAACAGTATTGCAATCAAAAAATTAGTACATTCTCAGAATGTTAATTAACTTAATATCTATTTGACTCCAAGTCTTCAAGAGTGATCTCCTTCAAACACTTTACCATGAAGATGTATATTCCTATATTGACAACTGTTTTAATCATAGCTACATGTAACTTTGTATTCGAGAAACGAGACAAGGAAATTCTATGGGTGTTTCGGCGTGGGAACTTGAACTTACATTGGACAGACAACTAGAGTTAGTGTCAGAGAAGTTCCGGTTTGAGAGCGCGGAAACATTCTAGGCGCCCACAGATAGTTACTAAAATTTCATCCCTAACCTTCTTTGAATCAAAAGTACGAAACACTTTCCCTACGAAAATGTCAAATTATCTAAGACACTCGGAAACGCACATGGAACACAAATGAATGAATGGCGCGCAATTGTAGGTAAACAAAACGCGGTTCATTCATTCGCATTTACCAACTATGCCCAGCTGCGTCAACTTTAGTGGAATTTCATTGATAAAAAATTACTAAAGCATGAGTAGTACGCTTACCTGATTTGGTATCGCATCCACACTGATTAACTTTTATGTTTCCTCTTATCATCAAAATGACTAAAGTCAAGGCTACCAATGACACTATTAGCTGAATAACATAAATAATTATAGTACTGCCACGCGACATTCTTTTGGAGCTCGAGTGCATTAGACTGTTTGTAGAATCGTCAGAGCTCTCAGTGTACTGGCGTTGTCGTTCGATTTTAAAATCTGTAGGGATCGTATTCAATGGAGTGGCCTGTTGGTAAACAGCGTTGTCGTTCTTGCGCGGGCAGGCGGGAATTTGATTGTAGCGATCTAGATCTTCGTAGTGACTTCCCGTAAAGCTTTCGGTATTTTCATAGCCAGCATTTTGATAATGTGGAGGTCCACGAGACTCCAATGATAAAGAAGGGGAGTCGGGTATTTGGGCACGCAGTCCTGGTCTCATCATCATCAAGTCGTTGAAGTATGGTTTTTGCTTACGTCCTGAAGCCATCTTCAGTCCTTGGTTCGTGAGAAATCAAAATAAATTATTAAAATAAAGTATTGAAAAGTTCGTTACTCTTGGGTCTCAAGAACAACGCAGTCGATCGATACTATATGTTTATCTGTGAAATACACTCGTCTAATCTCGGTATCTCAACCGGCCGTTCTGGAGCACAATCCAACGCGGTGGCATTTCATTAAAGACGACTTTATCTTTAGTCTCATTTGATTGGCCAGTTTCTAATTCTCCCCTAATTGCATAATAAACGTGCACTCAATCAGGAGACGAGTCTCCCCCGCAGACGTCCGTAGTGTCGTCACGCAACGCTCCCTCCCCACTAGAGAAGGGCTAATCGAAAAATCGAAACTATAGATCGTATAAAGACATTTCTCAAGTATGTTTTAGAAGTTAATGTTATAAGCCACAAGAAAAAAAATTCGAGTCATTTCGATGTTTGGTTCCCGAGTTATGAAGGTTGAGTTTGTGTCACGCAATACCATCACGTCTATGTAAATAGCGATCAAAATAGTCAAAAAAGTTACTCTAGTTGAAAGATTTTCCCTTAGACACGTTTTAAATATCTATTCTAAATAGTCAAACATACTTAATATTCTATCATTTTAAGCCTTTGAAACATCGTCCGCCATAATGGTGTACCAACTTGGAACACCAAGATGGCCGCTCCATACATTTTAACCAAAAATTGTTTAATGTTAACTCGCCTATAGTTCGGCAACTAAATGCTTTACAGCCTTACAATTTGGCCAGAATGTTTAGTTTGGACCGCTTTACAAGAATATAAAATTTTGAAAATGCAACACCCAGAGCCTTTGAGGGTCATTTGTGACTTTTTACCGAGGCTATTTATTGTCTTGCTTGCCCATAGCTACGGTCCTGATATTTGTGTACATCAAGTCAATGAGGTAGAATAAAATGCTAAAAATTAGTTTGCTCTTTTGCTATTGCTCTTACTTTGGTAACACCTGAGTCAGAAGAAGTTGCTTCTGTGAAATTTCCAAACCGGACTTTTCCAAGCTTGTGAAAAGTGAGTTTCTTTAAAAAGTCAGCTCATTTGCCAATTAATTATAGATATTTTACTTGGTTAAAGGACTCATGGTTAATGGTAAACAATATAGTCAGAGATATAGTAAGATGTTACAGCTTCGGTACTGATGTGCTTAGTAAAGTTCCCTTCTATTTAAGCCCAATTCAACAGCCCACTTCACTAGCTCACGTACAACATGTACAAGGTGCACGTCTGAATTCAGACTGCACTTTCATATCCTGCTCATTTTTAACTTTTACTATTTTAAAATAAACTTCCTTTACCACGATCCGGACTGAAATTCGAAACGCTTTCGTTGACTTTTTTTCTTTTTTATCCTTTTCTAAATTATTTGAAAATGGATGTCTTGAATTACGTGCCGTGCCACTCAAAAAGTTTTATCTTATATAGCACGTCTCGTCACTGCCGATCACGTATTAGACTCAATATATGCATGTTTTTTATCTTGTTTCAGACTTTGTGTCATTCATTGAGCCTTAACACGTCGATAGTTGAAATGTTGATTATACAATGCCAAAAGAACCTCTCAACCCAAAGCACATCATAGGGGCCGAAAAAATCATCCGGTATCGCTAAAGCGCGATTACTACTAGAAATTTTCTCTGCAACTTGTCTTTCGAAGCGTTGCAACACAAGTTCCATGGAGCATTGCAGCGTGTGACCTGCAGGGCAATTTTAAAATGTTGCGAGACAAGTTGCAGCATTTCTACTTTTGGCAACGACTGCGTCTCCCGTTGCACCGTGTAAACGCTCTTGCAATTTGTGTTGCAACGCTGTTGAGAGACAAGTTGCAGAGGAAATTGCTGTAATTCGCACGTTAGGGTCACACGTATAGATGGTGAGACGAGATGAAGCGCGTTTGCAGAAATAATGATACCAAGATAGCAGCAACCCTTTGCTACCAGGGCCCTCAAAATCAATCTCGGAAATTAGTTAAGGATTCAACATTTTATCATCAATTCCATATCATATGAGAAGGATATTAGGACCGGTGGATATGTACTTGCTAGTATATGTACTACTATGCTTTAGTAGTGCTTTAACCATAACTATAATCGGCCATTGGTCTTTTTTTTTTTGCCTAAGCAACGTATCGATGACCTAGTTAATTTTTGCTTTCTTCCCTTTAAAGGTTTTATCAGTAGTTTTTCGTTATTTATTTGTTTTAGGGGTTTTCAATCAACCATGAACCAATCAAACTCCTGGTTTTATTCACTTTGTGAAGAGATAAGCAATCAATCTTTGCTCGCGCGAAAAAGCGTACGAAGCGCAAGAGAGCAAGACTTTTGTTGCGCAAATAACAAATCAAAATAATGAACCACAACATCTGTTATTCGGCTCGGTGGTTGGCGGAGAGGAAGAAAGATAGCAGGGAACAACGTCATAAAGCGAGAGAGCGTGAGTCAGCCGACAATGTCGGTCGGTAATGCATTTACTTGATAAACAGATTAAAAGGAAATATGTTTATAGACATGCAGTCCATAGATAGTAAAAACAAAACAAAATTAAGCGTCAATTTTATCAACGACATGCAGCCTCTGGGCTCTACAGACATTGAGAGAAACCAGAGGAAAAACAGGCAACCAAGAAAGAGAATAAAGGAATTACCTGAAAGAAAAAAAAAAAAAAGTGAAAATACTAAGACTGAATAGTAATTTTTTCCAGGCAACCTGTCATTGACGTTATAGGAAACAGATAGGAAATCCACTTACTAACCTAATTGAAAACATTCTTAGCAATTCCAAGAGACAATGAAGCTTTTATTGATCAAGAGGAGTGCCACCCAGCAAAGTTTTTAGTTGAGATATTTTCAGTTGATTTTATATAACTCAAAAATAACAGATCAATGTGTGGTACAGTCATTAAGGAACTCCCGGTGCTTGTGTGAGTCGGCAAAAACATATTCAGCCACCTTGGTCTCCAAGCACTGCGAGAGGGCAGAATAACGACAAATGCGGTTTCGACAAGTCGATTCATGGTATCAAGCAAAAGAAGAACGCGGGGTTCTTGATTAATTAATGCAAAACAACTATTTAGATCAAAAGAGGAAATATAAAACATTTGATCCTCTTTCCTTGATGATCGCGACACTGGTTACCCTGCGAGCAGAGTCTCCTTTGAACTCCTCTACGCCCGTAGAGGAGTTCAAAGACACTGGTCAGGGTCCCCGGTCAGTTATGTCGGTACAAATTGACCGAGAACAACATCGTACTCATAAGAGGAATAAACAAACTAAAAAAAAAAAACAAATTTCATTTAATGTGCGAAAAACAATAGCATCCTAAAGAAAGGCAAACCGTCCTTAAGCCCCGTTTACAATAGCTATTTTTGCAGCGATTTATGCTGCGATTTTTTTTTTGCGATTTTGTCCATTGAAATAATGGTAAAGAATTTACTTGCAAAGGTATTTTCAGGATACCAAGATTTTCCTAGACGAATGTCTCTTTTGAAGCATGAGACAAGAGATTTCATATTTCCGAAAAATGCCTTATGCAGTAATTACTGTTTCTTATACAGTAATGATAAAAAGGTAAATTATACACCGTGAAAAGATGGAAAAACTTACTGACGTTTCGGACGCTAGTCTCTCTATAATTTACCCTTTTATCATTACTGTTTCATTATAAACACCGACGCAGCTCACACTAATTTTTAGCTAGTTATATCTTCTTTGTTTTTATAATTAGATTGCTTGACGCTTTTCTCACACTGAATCCCTGACGATATAAAAATAATTTTCTTTCATGACAGGCATATTTTTTGCTGGTGATAAGAAAAATTTTCTCAAATATTTTTTTATTTTCTGATCAGTTTTTTTTTTGTTTTTTTTCAGATTATTTAGGAACACCTGATTGTTTAGACTGCAAATATGACTACGTGTGTTCTCGGAAACCTGTGTTATGTTATTCCAGTGATTGATCGTTGACCGTATATCCGGTGCCACTCGAGGGATGAAACATTTCGTTAAGACATCCTGTCTCGTGGCTTGCGCACGTACTGAATCGTAAATGATCCTCGTTATAAAGGAGATTTCTTTTTTCAGCTGCATGTGATGTGTGGTACTTGATCTATCGGATAAATGTTTCATTTTAAGAATTCCATTTTTCAAAAGCTTCAGATTTTTTGCCAGTTTTTTTTTTTTAACCCTTTCTCAACTTCATTAATAATATTCGAAAGACGAATGAATCAAAAATAGAAAAATAGGGTACTTACATGGAGATAGCATGAGAGGAAGGTTCTATTCTTCGCGTGCAACCACGAGACTAAAATGCGTGACGTCGCTATGCGACGCCATCTTGTTTATCCACAAAACAAAATGGCGTATATATGCGAAGCTCTACTTCTTGCTCAATGTTAGCCTCCTTCGCAGCCGTTCTAAGGGTCGTCACGCAACGTTGGCTAGCTCAATGTCGAAGTACATTAATATTTTATGAAAATATTTGAAGAACAACGCATACAACAATAAAAGTTGTGAAAGAATGTGCATATGATTTGCGGGATATTCTATGAGTATACCTAGAATGAGATTACAACTGGAGAATGCGGGCTAATACTCCTCCCAAATACTTTTCTCCCTTGAAATGACGACATAGTGGCGATGTAGTCTGCAATTAGTGTCCTCCATAGCCGTCATTATTTCCGGTCCCAGATCGCCATGGGCCTCAGCGAGAGAATCCTGGTCTGCAAATCCTAGACTCTATGTAAGCTCGCCTTTAAAAAGAGATTCTCGCGAATAGCGAATACTGTGTAACATCCTAGGTAAATATATAAATCCTATGTATTTGCTCAAGGCAATGTTCGCTCTTTAGGTAATTGATTAGGGGGGGAGGGGTGGGATTTAATTTCTTGCGGATTTACGTACCCCCCCCCCCCCCCCCCCAATTATCTCATGGCCTGTCCCTTTAATACTATTCCATTCTCGCCCTGTGATCGAAAGGGTAAAAGGACAACTATGAAAGGAAGTTTTTAAACATTACCATTTCCCTTGTTATGAAAATCTGATCTACACAAACAAAACTATGTTCGGGCCGATACCAGTCGGTTAGTTCAGAAGCCAAAGTCAGGTCAATGATAAGTATTTGGACGATAAATATTTCATAATCTCAGATATACGACATCCCGTCACGCCACATGGAGAATCATAGTCCTGTGTAGAATAATTACATTATAATGGCATCCGCAGGGCAAGTATTTCAGTCCTGTGGTAGAGCTATGGGTTTCGGGGTATTATGCCGCCGTCGGTCGACTGTGTGAGTCACAAGTCATGCTGCGAAGAAAATACTGATTTGCCTTTTTTTCTCTTGGAACTCTGTGTTTAATGTTTAAATGTCATAACCTGTAAAAACTTGTTAGGACAAGCTGGTTGAGTTCATACAAGATTTTCCGGACCACCAGGTGCACTCATTTGCAGTAGGACTTATCTGATATCATATGCCAGTTCCTAGGTTCATTCATTGATCGACATATTTAAATTGCAGTTTTATGCAAATGTTTTCTTTGATATCAAACTGAAAAGCTACGTAGACCTCAATGGGCCTCAGTTGCCCTATCAAGAAGGATTAAGTAAAACCATTAAATTGATAATGCATTAATTAAATACGTTTGAAAATCATAATCGAAAGAATGTTTATGATTGGGCAAAGTGTTAATACCCGGTAAATTACGTAATGTAACGGTATCTCGTTAGGCGAGTTTTTTGATGAGTTCGATCTGATTACTTGCTTGATTACTCACTGCCATTTATCCAATGGTTTATCGCCCACGCATAAGCACCACTACCCTAGATAAGAAGGTACGTTCCGATGAGCATATATACCCCGCCACACACACACTTCTCAAACCCACTCAACACTTGAGTACAACGTATCATCTTTCGTTGGTTTTGAGTTTTTGAGATTCTGTTGCACGTAATATACCAACTGACGTGGACAAACACGGACAACGTCGAAAAGTTGGCTCATATTGAAGCGTACGTGCAACACGTAAAAATATTATTTTAGATAGAGATGGAACTTGATAACAAGAGAAAGAGATGCGTGCGCGGCGCAGCAGTGGGAATACTTTTTTTGCCTTTATTTTAACCCCACACACCTCCCCCTGGGATATTTATTACACTAGTTACTATCCTCCTCGCATCGACACCCGAAACAACAAACTGGGCGGTTTGCACAGTCAACTCTCCGCCTTGCGAACCACCCCAAATCAAAGCAAAACAAAAAACAATCAGCAAAAAAAAAAGCACAAAAAAAAAAAAAAACACACCACAACCAACAACATGAAAACCACCAAAAACAAAAAGACAAGAAGAACATAAAAAAAAAAACAACATGCCAAAAAAAAAACACAGAAA
>WHPX01000165.1:0-70132 GCA_011057435.1 Actinia equina | reverse complement strand
CAGTCCACCCTCTTATATACCCATTTTTGGAAATGGATTTGACCTACATAAAATACAGTAGTGGAACTACATCAGCCGTCTTTCTCCCTCAAATGCTCATAGCCCCTGGCCTGGGTGAACTACAAGACACGTCAAACAAGCGCATAAAGTGCTGGCAGAAAGGATATCAACGAGGACAGCCCGACTTACTGATACTGAATGCACACGTGCGATACCGTGGTTTCTGCGTTGAGCTGAAGACTCCAAAAGGCAACGGGGGTATTATCTGATAGTCAACGCCTGCTATTGGAAAGGTATGCGCAGAATGGTTACAAGGTGCTGATCAGCAACGACTACGACGATATTTGTAGAAGTATCGCGGAGTATGCACGATGCATTCGCCTACCTTGTGCATATTGGTGCAAGCGCTTTAGGAATGCGCAGACTCTCGGAACGCACTTAAAGATATTTCATAGAATATATGGACAAGGATAAATTCAATGAGATAAAGTTCATCCAGACCCACTGGAGGGATTTTGCAGATAGGGGAAATCTACGAGATAAAGAATTACGTGGTCTTTGAAGACTTGGACCGTCTGCGTTTGGTCTTAAAGAATAAAAAAGAACATATACCCTTTGGGCGCCCGATAGAATAAGGTACGCCATCGAAGGGCAGGATGTTACCCATGTTATGAGTCATGGTAAGAAGGATGGTAGATGGGCATTTGATGTGGTTACTTGGGAGCCTGAGTCTCCTCTCACTCTTAAGTGCGTCCTACCATCGTACGTTGCGCCTTTGGGTCGGCAATAGCACCAATGACCCACGAAGGATTCTTCAGGAAATACCTTGCCGCAATGAAGGCAGGTGTATTTTTTTCTTGGTTTCGGCTTACGAGAGGCAATGCAGTCTGCTGATAGTTCGCATGTAATACAGTCCATATATTATATACTTTGCAAACCCTCTTTTAAAGGGGGGTCTGATATTTATTGTTGATTTGTTAAATCCTGCAGACTGGTTTCAAACAGGTCCTTAATATTATTGTTGTTTTGTTAAATGATGTTAACAAACAACAATAAAAATAGATCAGGATCTGAGACTCTTGCGCAGGATCTTACTTTACTACTATATCGCAGACAGATCTTAAAGGGGTCTTTAATATTATTGTTGTTTTTGTTAAATGTTGATGATACTTAACAAACAACAATAAAAATAAGAATGGGATTTGAGACTCTTGCACAAACCTATCTACTATTTTAGGTCCCCTTTCTAACTTCTACGCGGGCTTTCCTTGCGGCCTCGTTACTGGCACATGCCAAGCATCGAAGCGATCTAAGTACTCCTTTGAAACACCGCTTGGCCGTCGTAAAGGCACTGCCAAATATGTGGTCACTTCTTTGACAGCCGCAGCGCTCACAAGTTGCCTCCCAATGGCCTCTGTTTTCCCACCTTACGCCTTCGACGCGGTCAAACTCCGCAAAGCGCTGGTCTATTTCCTTCTTCCGGCGCGTTAACTCCTTTATGGTGTCGATTGGGCAACATCGTGCGGCGACGGTCGCCATGTTTCAAACATGCCCACGCCCAGCAGATCGTAATTACCACGGCATCTATGTTGGTGCCAAGCGTTCGGTAACATCCTCGTCGCAGCGCACGCATATGTTCTTTAAACAAAACTCTTTACTACGGTGGTACTCCAGCGCCTGCGCACTGCTGAACTGTTTATCACAGTCTTCGCAGATGGTGACGTTGTTTACTTCCTTACTGCACACACGTTTTTCAACGTGGTATGTAATCTTTGTTTGCTGCTGAACTCCCTACCACAATTCTTACACCTCATTATACATAGTGTTATTTAAGCCTCATATAAGATCCTGCGCAAAGAGTCCTAAATCCTATTCTTATATTTCTTGTTGTTTTGTTAACAAAATCAACAATAAATATCAGACCCCTCTTTAAGATCTGTCTGCAGGATTTAACAAATCAACAATAATATCAGACCCCTTTTACAATGGATACTTCATAAATCCACAACGGACTCTTTTGCCCACGGTGCCATCGTTATCAGCGCACCAAACCTTTCCGCGCGCTTCAGACCGCACATTTCATCATACAATTCCTGCACGCGCTCTTCAACGGTCTATCTCTTCTCTTTGCATTTCGATGGTGTTCCTTTTATCTTGCATGTCGCCGGCAATCCTTCTTACTGCTTCCACTGGGTCCATCGTATATATAATGACCCCAGAACATATTCCCTGCAATGCTCTGATAGTAGGACCAACCGGCTGCGGAAAGACCCAGTTTGTAGTGGAGCAGCTATTGGGACCCTTTAGATACCGCTTCGACTACATAGTGCTATTATGCCCTACCTATGTGAACAACCGCACCGGGACAGGCATAGGAGTGAAAGATGACGACTTCTTCGTGGATATCTTGGACCCTAATGAGTTATCCAGCCATTTGAAGTTTTGGCATAAACAATTCCCCAAGGATACTCAGACACTCCTCATACTGGACGACATTGCCTGCGGGGACGACGTAAAAAGACGCACATCGGAGTTAGTGAAGCTCGCCTTTAGCGGTAGGCATGACAATATCAGCGTTTGGTTGCTCTCGCAGCAGCTTACCAGCGTCTCTAAACCCTTTAGGGAAAACATAGGATCCCTGGTCGTCTTCTACACACCCAGTCGGAGTGATTTGGAAACCATTCTCTCCGACTACGGTGGTGAGATATCTAAGGAACAGTTGCACGAATACATGCGGCATTTAAAGACACATCAACATTCTAAAATGATCTTCTCTTTGAGGTTTCCCTACGCGGTTGGAATCTATGATTCCTAATGTATATGGATATTGAGCAGTTGTTAGACGAAGTCCCCGTAGATGAAAGTAACCTTAAAGAACAACTTAACGTCCTGGTGTCATCGGGAAAATGTAAAGAAATGATAGGCAAGGAGTTAACGCATGAGCAGGTTAACAAGTTGTCAGAAGAGGAGGTTAAGAAGTTCCATAAAAGGTATGAGGCTGCCCTCGCAAGTAAGACCACGAATGCCGTAGCAGACTCCGCTATTAAGCTGGCCACCAAACTTCTGGGACTTGCGCTGCCCATAGACGACGTGGAGGCGCTGCGGAAGGACATAAGTGAGGACTATGTCATATCCCAAGAACTTAAGATAACCTGCGGGTGGTTGTCTTTGAAGTGCGGTAAGTTAATGGCAGTCGCATCTTTGGGACTTCACGTGGCTCAGCATGTCGACTTGAAGGAGGGTACTAATCTCTGGGAAGGACTACAAAAAAGATAAGCAAGTCGAGGAGATCTTTAAGGCAGCACTTGCCGAGGTACCTAGTCAAGTCGACGTAAGTCCTTCTGAAGTCATTCACGGGACTTAGTCAAGTCATCGTCAAGTCGTCGTCAAGTCATTATCAGTCATCGTCAAGTCATCGTCAAGTCGTCGTCAAGTCATCGTCAAGTCATTATCAAGTCATTATCAAGTACTTAGTCAAGTCATCTGTAAGTCGTCGTCAAGTTACTATAAGTCCTTCAAGTCCTTAGATATAAGATGAGTGACACCGAAACAAAGGCGGAGGAAACCCCTCGAGAGCAAAAGATCACCAAGCCTAAATCTCCGGGCAGAGTCGCTGCAGGGAAGAAGCTCGCGGAAATGAATAGAAAGAACAAAGCCAAAAAAGAAGAGAGGGAAGAGGAAAAAGAAGAGGAATCCTTTTGGAATCCAGGCTACGTTATCGGAGCATTAGGAATTGCTATAGCAGCAGGCAGCCTCTACTTACAATGGCGGTCTGCGAAGCCAAAAGTGGAACCAAGGGCAGAAATGAGGTATGTGGAGCCTCCTAAGAGAAGTAAAATACCCGAGATGGAATAAAACCTCCTCTCCTTGTAATATAATGTCGTTTATGAAAACCGTCGAAGATGCAGCTATTATTACTTCTATTGTCGCAGGTATTGGTTGGGTAGGTAAGAAAGTGCTCAAAGAAGACTTTACTGAAGACCCAAGCAAGAGCATTACGGGCTTTGCTAAGATGACTGCTGCAGTAGCAGGTAGCATTGCCCTTAAGGACTACCTACAGAAGGAAAAGTACCTGCCTAGGCCGTGAGGCCCTTATATATGGCAAGCGTATTGGTAGGTGGTGTCATTGCAGCGTTAGCATTCACTGGAGCTAATTATGGTGGTCAATATTTGGATAGATTAGTTAGAGGCAACAAAAGCGATGCCGAGAGGAAAAGGCATGATTTGGCGTTGGAGAAATATCAAAGGGACGTGGCAGCTTGGAATGAAAAAAGACAAGCTTACAGGGATTGGTTGGATAAGAACTACCAAGACAAAATGCAGGCGGATAAGAACTTCGAAAACACGGACTACGCCTTTAAACTTTATGCGCAGGCGCACCCCGACTTTAGAATTAGCAAGCCTCAATTTAAGAATTACTACCAGCCGTCAAAGAAACAAAAAAACAATGAGTTGGTCTTTGTAGGAGTCGCAGGGTTGGCAGGAGGCGCCGCCTTGGCGTATTTAATATAATGATCGTCTTTTTGGAAAGCGATAAGAATGGCTTTACCACTTACCTTAACCCCAGCATTCGAGCCCATACGGTTCGGCTGGTTGGTTGCTCCTTGTATAATTCTTGGTATAATTTAGTCGGCAATGCTACTCCGGCAATCCCAGATGGGCATTACACCCCCATAACGCTAGCAAAAGAGTTGGCCAAGCACGGTTATACCCTAACCACAGGATTACCCCATGAAATGAAATTTAAAAAAAATACTGGAAACGCTACGGTCTCCGACCCTTTGGTAAGTCTTTTAGGTCTTACTAACGCTGCAGTTACCATGACGGCTGCGACCGTAAGTTGGAAAGTTGCATCCTCTTATGAAGTCTATTGCGATTTGGTCCACAGTTACAGCAACGGAAATCCCTCCCATCTTATGTCTAAGTTTTCACCAAAAGGTAATCCATTTGACCTGGTAGAATATACACCCATTTCTTTGAACTATGACTTGCCTTGTGATTTGGTAGAAAGCATAAACATCACCATTAAAGTGGATGGAAAGACTGTGGATTTCAACGGGCGCAAGATTAATCTCGTCTTGGAATTCATATAATGGGTCGAACTGAGGACAAACTTAAAAGGATTTACTACGGACCCGAAGGCTATTGGAGAGGAGTGGCGGCTATCAAGAAACTCGCGACCGCAGCCAGGGTATCCGACGAAACGGCTAAGAATTGGTTAAAGAAACAAAACTATCTGGCAGGTTTATCTTCCCGTGCCTAAGTACATTCCCAGACCCAGCTTTACCGTAAATACCCCTAATGAAGTTCATCAGGCGGATTTGCTTTTCTTACCACATGACACGGTGAGAAGGAAGACCTATAGATACGCTTTGACCGTGGTTGATATCGCAAGCAGATACAAGGACGCCGAACCCATAACCAGCAAGGATTCTGGGGAAGTCGCAGAAGCCCTAGGTAGAATTTATAAGCGCGTTTTGAAATGGCCTAAGCTGCTGCAAGTGGATGCGGGGACGGAGTTCATGGGCGTGGTTACCAAGACCTTGAAAGACCACAGCACCAAAATTAGGAGAGCCGAAGCAGAGTACCACAGGGGTCAGAGCATCGTCGAAAGATTCAATAAAACTTTGGCTGAGCGTCTCTTTGGATACCAATATTGGAAAGAGTTGGAAGATCCCTCCAAACGTAATAAGGAATGGACACAGAGACTCCCCCAGGTCATTGTGGCTTTGAATAACGAGGCGGCCAGGGCTACGGGAATGAAACCCAAGGACGCCATAAAAAAGAAACACGTGGAACACAAGTCCTACGTCAGAAGTTCGAGGGCGGTCTTCCCCCATGAAAAGAAATTAGGTAATGTCACGGTCCGATATCTCTACGGGCCGGGTGAATTAGAAGGAGGATCCAAAAGAGCTACGGATCCTAACTGGTCTTTGGAAACCTACCAGATACGAAGTGTAATAGCCAAGAAGGGTCAGCCCATCTTGTATTATCTTCACGATGGTCCCACGCGCGGGTTCGTCAAAGAAGAACTGCTTATCGTGTGATGTCCGAATGCTATCGTATGCACTCCGTCATCGCACATCCATCGCTTACCGTCAAATGCAGACAGTGACACCTTCTCCTGCGTGACGTTATGTATCTGATGACCATAGCTGCGCAGGCTGTTCATCTTATGCCGCTGTTCCTTGCGCGTTCGTAATACGTTAAGGTAGGACTCGTGGGTTATGTCCTTCTTAACCACGTATTTTTTAACGCCTTTGGCTTTCTTTTCTACGCCGTCCAACTTTAGCACGCTGTACATCTTTGGTTTCAGACCCACGTACTCTACTATGGGTTTTCCTAACATCTCGTCTTTCATCTTTCCTATTACCTTCTTATTTTTGGCGCTGTAAAGGAAGTGCTCCTTTGGGTAACCGCTGGTGTCGTACTCGTCTATGTCTTCAACGCAATCCTGGTAGACGTCTTCCGTTTGCACTTCTAGAATTAGGGAGTCGGTGTCTGTGTACAAAAGGTGACAGCGGTCTCCGTACTTTGGCTTTAGTTTATCGTAGTAAAACTCATACATCAGCAGCTTCGATAGGTCTAACACTGTAAACCCCGTGTATACGGGTTTATTCAGGAGCAGGTTCGCTTTCTTCATATGAATCACATAGAAGTTCAGCATTTCTACGTATCTAACGAATCCAGGCTGTGACACGTATGCTTCTGCTTCCTCTTTGGTGCTAACTATTTTTACGCTTACGCGCTTGCGGATGTTCTCCATTGTCTTTCCGAACACGCTGTTGTTCATCAGTTTAAAGAGGTTTTTCTCGAAGTCATTCTTCGCTGCGGTACGCTTTTGCGTGTTAAAGTCAATGTAGGGGCGCATCCAGGGCTCCTGCGTGAATTTTAGGACTCTGTGGATCTTCTTTACGCGCATTCCGTGGCGTACGTAGAACTGCAGGTTGCGGTAGTGGACAACGTACTTCGTTTTATCCATCAGGTTCATCGTCAGCTTCCTGTACGGTTTGTAACCAGGGCACATTTGCTTTTGCAGCGGACTCAGCTGCTTAAATGGTATCTCTATTGCTTCTGGTGCTAAGGGGAATTCGTCGTGTTCGTCGTGCAGGTGCTCTGGGTACTCCAGATCCACTTCTAAAACGTAACCCTTGTCTTCCTCCTTTCCTACCTGCATGTAGAAGTCTATGGGTCGCACGGTGTCCCATTCGAAGTCTCTCACAGGCAAGTACTGTGACATTGCCCAACCGTAAAGGTTGTTTGCATCCAGGTAGTAAATGTATGTAGTTGGTTTCTCTGGGTCGTGCTCTACTAAGGGGTTGTTTGCGCGTGCGTAACGTCTGCTGGGTCCGCAAACGCCTCCACGAATACCGTCTTCCATAAACCGGTACATATCGTATTCCGTTAGCAAATCCAGTTGTGCGTTCGTCTTCTTTAACAGAGCGCTCCAGCTGAGTCCAGGAGCCGTGTAAAAGTTCGCGGGATCCAATTCGTAGTACTCCATAGCCATCTTTCGAAAGCTCTGAAAAACATCTGCCAGCAGCACTACGTCAGACCTTAGGTAAATGTCGTGGTAATCCCCCATATTCTCACAGGAGTACTTTTCCCACACGTCTAACGCATGCTGGTACTCCTCGTCCTTTATTCCAGACTCATTTAAGCTGCTGTAGAAACAATCTTTAGGTGGTAGGGGCTCTTCAAAGCGCTCCCAGGAGTCCATGTATTCGTATGGGTAGACTCCTTTCCTTTCTGCGCCGTATTTACTGGAAATGGGGAAGTTGGTGTTGTACTTTACGAGGTTTGCTAAAGAGTCTGCCATGAATTGCTGTGAGTCTAAGAACTTTAGCTTACCAACAGTTACGGACATGTAACGCTCTTTGTTATTAGGAATACATTTGACGTCGGATCCGTCTGTTCCCTGAAGGAGTAAATGGGAGTCGTAACCGCGGAGGTTGTGAAAGAACACGGGAATCTCCATTTCTGGATCTACTTTGAAGTTTATGTTGCATTTCCAATGAGCCGCTCCTCTGTATTTACCCGTGATGTGGCAGTGATCCCTAACCTTATCCACATAGAAGTCTTCAACGAATGCTTTGTGGCAGTGAATGCAGTGAGTGGAGGGCTTTCCTGGCTTCTCGCCTTTCTTAGCATACTTCCCGCATTTAAAATGAGCTTCTCCTAGATACTTTCCATCTTCGTCCCACGCTTTCTTTGCTTGTCTTCCAAACTGAAGAAGCGTATGTTGACAAATGTGGCATTTCTTTGCCTTGTGAAATTCCTCCTGGTTCTTTTTGGTAAATTCCATCTTCTTTGGACGTCTTAATTGTTCTCTTATCTCCTCCTCCTCTTCTCGCAATGCTTCTAGAAACTTATAAGATGCGTTTTTACCTCGGTAAATCACAGGAGGGTCGGCATTGCCGTCTGATCTGACTACTATGTAACCAAAGGAGCAGATCTCGTGTAATCCTACCTTATTCGTGGCACCACTTTTCTGCTGTTCCTTAGTTATTAACGCTTCGAAGTCTGCGTATATCACGTAAGGCACCTGCATCTGCTTTTGATGGTCTGCGTATGAAAGCTCTTTGTTGGCGGGCATCTGAATCCGTTGCGCCACTTCTTCGACTCCGCGGCAGATCTCGTCGTGGTTCTTTAGGGACTTTAGGGAGGTGAATGACAGTAAACAACAGTCGCAGAAGTACTTTTTACCTTTATGCTTAGTATGTCTGTAAAATAACCTGCTGATGTGCTTAACCCATGAGTAGTGTCCGCCGTGGTAGAAGAGATGTACGCGTTCTCCTTTGCTTTTTGACAGGACTAACGGTACTATCGTCTGCTCTCTGACTCCGTAAACGTTAATTGCTAGATCGTTTATCTCCTCAAATATGGGAATGTCTATCAACTGCATGGGAAATTCCACACCATCCCACTCTAAATCATCTGTGGGATACTTACTCATCCTGCAGGGATCCTTCTCTGCTGGATACAGTGCAGACCTGATTGCCCACATAAAGCATCGGTTGTCTTCATTCTTCACGTTTACGATGGCCTTCTTCCTTTCTACCCACGCTGGTAGTGGTACGTAACTTCCTCCTCGGATGGGTACGTACCTTGCCATACTTATCTCTATTCCTTCAACCTCCTCCACTGTCCAACCTGATCCATCTTTCGTGTAGTTAGACAGCGACTCCATTATTGCTTCTAAGGCTTCACTGGGTGACCTATCCAAATTCGTAGATTCTAATATGACTAACGACTTTGATCGCAGCATTGCTGTCGTCGTCACCTCGTCTTTCGATAGACTCACTTCTACCATTATACTTGCTTTCAGGGCTCCTAAGTCTTCTATACCTTTTCGGAGCGTCCTTTTAACCTTCTTTTCTGACTTTCGCCAAAACTGTCTAACGTCAATCTCACCGTTACCGGGTATCGACACCGTTTCGAAGTTGCTTTGGGATTCCATCTATATAATAGGAAATATTTTATACCTAATACCAAGCACTTTTCAGATCGTCGTAGTCGTACTCACAGTCCTGACAATGCCAATACAATTTAACTTTCGTCTCAAACTTCTTACCACATCCGCAATCATAGCTGCTCATACACTTCGTCTTCATTTTCAAATGTTTCTTCAAATCCGCTTCTTTCTTAAAAGTTCTCTTACATTCTTCGCACTCCATATATAGACTAACATATCATAGACTTAAAACAGGGAATGCGGGTAATAACGGTAAAAATCGGAGAATTCACTTTAGGCGGGTAATCCTCCGGTTGTCACTGCGCTAGAACCCCCATTCCCTATACTACTCTCTTAACAGTTCGAAAGTATGAGCACTGTCCATATCCCTGTACGCTAGCATCACTGAAGTGATGGACTTCTACTGACTTTATCTCGTCAAAGCCGGCTGGCTTGAAGCATCTTGGTACCTTCAAGCTTTCTAGATTTGTTATCTCGGTACGCCACTTTTCCCACGATGGTCGCAGCGATTCTGGAATAGGGCTGTCCCAGTCTAGCCTGTCCCTGCACATCTGTTGAAGAATCTTCTTTCCTTCTAGGATAACCGGGGCTACGTAGCCAATTGGATCGTAGATCGAACACACAGTTGACAACACGCCGCGACGCGTAAAAGGCCTATCTTTTAGTTCAATGCGGAATTGGAAGGTATCATCCTCCACACACCACACTACACCCAAAGCTCGTTCGATAGGTAAAGGGTCGACCTTCAAGTCGATTTCTCTAGTGTGTTCTTTGTACGATCTTCCGCAGGAACAGCCTGTAGAACTTCCTTATTGTTGCTAGTGATCTTGTGCAAGCGCAAGCCTGCTTTGGCGCATACTGCTTGGCATGACTTAATCAGCTTCACAGCATCTTGTGCTGTAGGGGTCGACTTGAGGCAGTCGTCTACATAGAAGTCTTCTCGAATGAGTGTCGCTGCCTCAGATCCGAACTCCTCTTCACCATCATCTGCTGCTCTCCTTAGGCCGAAATTGGCGCAACCAGGGGAACTTGCGGCACCAAATAAATGCACCTTCATTCTGTACTCAGTGACTTCTTTCTCTTGGTTTGCATCTTCCCACCAAAGGAACCTTAGCAGGTCCCTGTGTTGCTCTGACACAAAGAACTTGTGGAACATTCCCTTGATGTCCATGGTGAACGCGACTTTCTCTTCTCGAAAACGGCATAGCACACCCAATAGACCATTCAGCTGGTTTGGGCCTTAGAGCAGACAATCGTTGAGAGAAACTCCCTCCTAACGTGCCGAGCAGTCAAAAACTACTCTTATCTGTCCAGGCTTCCTTGCATTATACACGCCTGTATGAGGAACGTAGTTGACCCTTCCGTCTCGAACGTTGAGACGTTCTTTGGGGACCTTTTCTGCACATGAAAGGATGACGTCCTTCATGAACTCCTTGTAGTCTTCTAGGAACTGTGGATTCTTCTTAAATCTTGAGTTGAGCTGTCTCCATCTCCTTTCTGCTAGAGGGCGGTTATAAGGAAGACTAATTCCTTCTGTCCTAAGAGGAAGTGGCATTTGATAATGTCCGTTGTCAAGTTTACATATCCCATCTTCCAGTAGTCGCAGGAATTTTCTGTCTTCAACCGAGAGGGGTTTTGACCTTGTACTTGTTTCTTGGAAGTCGCCCTCCATCACTTTCAGTACGTCGGTTGCAACAACTTCTTTCGCCTTAGGAGGCACTACGAAGTGACTGCGCATCTGAGAGATCTTGTTGCATACTTTACCTTGGATTTCTTGTCTTGACTTACAGAATTGACCAACTATGCCCCAACCAAGCAAGGACCTCTGACCGTAGGGCTCGTCCTCACCTCCCGCACATATCTCTCGAGGGCGGATGGCTTGCGGACAGTTACTTCCTATGAGTAGAGATATCTCAACACCTGGTTGGTAAGGAATGATATCTTCAGCGATCTTTACAAGATGGTCCCATTCTAGAGCAACCTCAGGTTTAGGGATCTGAGAGGTATCGGCTGATATTTTCTTCCAGGTGTACAGTGTAGGCAGCTTGATAATATGCTCCTTGTAATAATCAAGCACTTCCACTCCACTGACTCGATTGGTTTCTTCGGGTACATCGGCGTCTTGCATAGTCGTTAAACACAACGTTGCAGGAGTTCCCTGAAGGCCTAGGCGGTTATACAAACTTCTGGAGATAAAACTGACGTTCGACTGATCATCCAGCACTGCATATTGAAGAATCTCCTTGGATGGGTCCGCTTGAGGTCGTACCAAAACCGGAACAATCATACTGTTGTAAGTTCCATACTGATGCTTGATGCCGCACACGCTAGTACACTTGCTGTCTCCTTTATCTTCCGGTTTTTCCTCCTGGTGCAGACAGGTCAGGTGGGCTCCTCTACACTGCTTGCAAGTTGGCAGGTTTTCACAATCCTTGATTTGATGGTTGCCATGGGTGCAACCCAAACATAGTTTTCTTTTAAAGAAAACGTTCTTTCTCACTGAAAAGGGATTTTCTCGGAAGTCTTTACAGTCATTAAGGTGATGCTCTTTGCTACAGTACAAACAAGTCTTTTGGTCTTTTCTGTCTGCAGTCCCTTTCTTGAGGTCCTTCTCGAGCTTGATCACTTGATCTTTTGTCGGCTCTCTTCGAGGCTGTTGTTTGTAGGTCGACGCTGAAATTGCTAGAGCTTGTATACCTGGACCCTTTACCAACTTAGGCTTACTCGTCAACTTAGACAAGTCCTCTTGCTCCGGTATATTGGCCCTGTCAGCGGTCTCTCTGACGAAATCTGCAAACTTCAAGAAGGTTGGATAACTAGATTCACCGTTCTTAATTCTCCATGTCGTTATCACCTCTCTCCACTTACTCTCTCCATGTGGTATGGCAGCTTAGCGATCAGCTTCACATTTTCATTGAAAAGTTCACTATCTTGTCACAAACCTTTGAAGAAGCAATTCGCGCATAAATTTATTTGACTAGCAAGGTTTTGGAAGTATGCAATAAATTTCATTTTCCTTGACGAACAATATTCATATCTCGTGCTGCATGAAAAATCACTTTTTATCAAGCAATTTATTATCCATAAATCCAAATCCTTTAAAGTGATGTTCTTTAGTTTTTGACTAATAAACTTTTTTTTTTTTGTTTTACGAGGTTGTTTGCAGGTAATTGCTGTTACCGTTCCGCTATCTAGCTCAATTTCCATATCGATTAAAATCTTTCTTTGCAAATCATGCTCGGATACAGGAATATCAAACTTTATGCAAAATACTCCCTTTCCCGTTCGACTATGTAAACATTTTTCGGAATTTTCCTAGTGTCCCAAAAACACTACATAAAATGCTGCAATTTCGCAGGATTTAAATGCATCAATTTGTTTTCTTCTGACATCATTTAAATGCAAATACGAGAAATGAAGGTTTATGCTACAGTTTTTATTAGATTCGATTATTATGTCGGGGTTATCTTTGTTTATGAAAAACAAAGTCGGTGTTCTGGGTGGTCTATCCAATGAATCTTTTCTTTTTTTTTGGAAGAGTTTTAAAAAATCTTGACAGATAAAGCAGCGTGTGTTCCTGTTTCAAAGTAAAAATGATTGGCAAATGATATGACATCCTGTTCAAAAAATGCCAAATGGAGTCTATTCCCATAAGAGATCTGTATGCAGATTTCTTTATTATCGGAACTCCTTCTTTGTCGCACCTTACATTTTGCACTCCTTGGGCTCCCATGATTTTTGCGCTATGTTCTAGTTTAAAAAAGTTGGAAAATCTTTCATTATCCTTTATGGAGCAACTAGATTATGACTTAGTGTTTGACGCACGTGTGGACGATCTATCATTTCTAAACGTATTGGAGTTTTGAGAAAAATTAGCCCATACCTTAAGCTCCAACAAAGGGAAATTTACTCTAAAACTATTATAAAATCAATACTGACTTATGCCTCACCTGTTTGGACTTCGTGTAATAAAGATGGCCTAAATAAACTTTTCAAACTTCAGAAGCGAGCAGCTAGAGTAATTTTAAAAGCAGATTCTAAATCACGCTCTATCAACCTGTCCAACTCACTTGGATGGTTGTCATTTTACCAAGAGACTGTTATCAATAATGGATATCTGTTGTTCAACCGGCCGGATTGCTGAACTGACTCCGGATTACATTAAAGAAAGCATTCTAACGAACTCTGACATTCAAAATAGAAATACGCGTTAAAGTAAATATAATTTTAGATGTCCACTTTTCAATAGAAAAGCTGAAGTAGGCAAGACATTTACAGTGCGTGCAATTAAAGCATGGAATAATCTAGATCATGAAATTAAAACATCTAAATCCATTCAGGGTTTCAAAAGTGGTTTATATAAATTATATCTCCAGAAAGAGAAAGAATCATTAAGGTTTGATGCATAGTTTATTAAGAAATTTTATATTAATTTAATATTTTAAATTGATATTTTTACCTATTTTACATTTTACATTTAACAATATTTATCTCTATTTATATCTGTAGTCAAGTATTGTCATTATTTATTATTTTATATATTTTGTTAGGGCCACTGGGTTATCAGTACAATTTTATTATTGTAATTGTCGTTTGCAAACCCTCTATAAATAAAATTATATTATTACTTTGGTAACTACATAGGGTGCTTTGGTGACTGCATAAGTCATTTTTTTAGCTACATAGGGCACTTTGGTAACTACATAAGATACTTAAGTAACTACATAGGGTTATTTGGTAACTACGTATGGCACTTTGGTAACTATATAGGGTACTTTGGTAACTACATAGGGCACTTTGGTAACTATATAGGGCACTTTGGTAACTACATAAGGGACTTTGGTAACTACATAAGGCACTTTGGTAACTACATAGGGCACTTTGGTATCTACATAGGGCACTTTGGTAACTACATAGGGCACTTTGGTAACTACATATGGTACTATCATCACTAAATGATATAAAAATGAATCAAGTAATATTTGAATCATATAATAACGCCTAATAACTGATATAGAAATGCCTGGGTTCCTTGTTCAAATATAAAAACAACAAATCGGGTAATTTTTGAATCATACTCTAATATAACAATGGCTGGATTTATTGTCAAAATAGAACAATGAATGGAGTATTCTTTGAATCATACTCCAATATAACCACGCCTGGGTTCCTTGTAAAAATATAACAACAATTTATTGTGTAATGTTTGAATCATACTCTAATATAATCATGCCTGGGTTCCTTGTAAAAATATAATAACAATGAATTGTGTAATGTTTGAATCATACTCTAACCACGCTTGGGTTCCTTGTCAAAATATAACAATGAATCGTGTAATATTTGAATCATAGATGTTAAAATAACTTGAAACTCAGTTGTGTCAGTTGGACGAGGAGCCAAAAATACTTGAAACTTGATGTGACTTATTTAGTCTGGCGTCTTTTCATTCTTCACATGAATGTGGTGAATTTTTCCAGCAGTATCTTTCCAGACTCATTTTTCTCCAGTTGGTTTCTGATGTGGACATTTGAGACGGGACCAAAAATGACGATGTCACGACACCCTTTCTGAAGTGTTTCGATTTCTCCCGTTGAGAAAATCGCATGCCCCTGACTTCCTTTAATAGTTGGGTAAACTACGCTGACTGAAAAAGCGCTTGTAGCTTCATTTTCGTCAGTACCTATCCTTTCTATTTTGTCTGCGATGGTTTCAGTCTCCAGTGGAACACAGGCCAAAGAGTCGTCTTATTGTGTTTTGGATTGGCATTCTGATCGTATTCTTTCATGAACCGTCCTCGGCCATTTTTTTTCTATTATATTTTAACTTCGGGCAATCAATTCACATAATTCGTTTCCAAACTCAACAAAACAACAAATAACTAAACAAATTAGGAGTTAAGGTGAAAACAAAATAATTCAGAGCGAATTTTGGACAATTTAAAAGGACTCTGAGGTGCAAGACACATCATAGCTTAAAAAGCACATCAAACCTCGTTAATTTTGAAAATCGAAAAGAAAATTCCATAAAAATGCGTTATTTGGGGTGATATCGTCCGTCAAAGTTGCGAAATGACTTGAGTAGGGCTCCCTGTGGAATATCGCGGATTTGATGGCTTGGGATGCCTGGGCTGTGATGACGTCATATAGTGGAACATGTCGGATAGCTGGAGTTGAATCAGCCAAATTTCGCTATGAAAGTATGCCTGTTCTTTATCAATTTGAGCCGGAAATGGCTTGAGGAGAAGAATATAATACACCCGATGGAAGTGTGAGCGAGGAAAATGAGCTAGAAAAAGTGGCGAATCAACAAGGTTTGATTCAGAGTCCCTTTAAAGATACCTAAAGAGCTCACCTCGTCGGTCGACAACAACTCTCTCGGTCGTTCCTCACATTAAAGTTTGGGAGAATATTTGCATAACGAAACCTTCAATGTTATTGTGTTTGTGCAGATATTCTGCCGAACCTGTCCCGAAGTTCACCTTGTGGAAAGTCTGAGCATTGGTGTCGACAGCAGCAGTAAGGTGGACTCGCGAAGCGCCGGCATTGCTAAAAATCACATATCGAAAAACCCCAGGGGGGGTGGGGTTTTTGGAGCCGTGACGAGGCCCTACAGGGGGTCTTGCGCGATCCGCCGGCCGCAGCGATAAGTCCCTTACTGCTGCTGTGTTTGGGTACCACAAACGGAGGTTAAAATATCTTATAAATATACGATGCATGAATGTAAAAAGTTTGTAAATGGTATCTGTGTGATTTGTCTAACCCCACAAGTTATTGTACCTAAGCCAGAACCTTTTTGGTGCTGTGGTAAGAAAATGCAAATAGAAGACGACACGTCAGCACAGTGTTACAAGTGTGGTAAGAATATTCGTAATGCCGTGCCTTGTGCTACCAGGGAACAATATTATTCTAACGGGGGCCGTAAGAAGACTCCATACAAAAGAATAAAATACTTCAGGGACTGGATGAGTCATATCCAAGGTTTACATCCGATATATTTAGACGGCGAAGTAATGGAAAAAGTCATGGAGGATTTAGAAGAGCCAACCCCACAAAGTCTACGGAAAACGCTGAAAAAATTAAAACTAGGGAAATATTACAAAGCCATTCCCTATCTTTTGTCTGAAATTACCGGTAATTCTATTCCCGAAGTTTCTGATATGAGCAGAGCCGAGTGGATGTTTTGTCGGCTGGATAAGGATATTCCTTATTACCCTGATGTAATTTACGAAATATTTTACAAAATAGACCCCCAATCACCCCCTGTTAGGATGGATTCCGAGAAGATAGTGGATCTTATGCCATAAGATGAGAAATTAGCATAAATATTACGCGTAATTTCCAGACTGACGTTCGATATGCAAATAGAATCCTGTCACGCTCTTTTCAAAACTGATGTCTAAGCGAGTTTTCTTTGAAGCTCTTCTTTTGCCTCCTGGTAGATCTTCTTGCGTGTTTCCTCGGACAAATCTTTTACGACTGTTTTTTTGTTTCTGATGTCCATCTTTAATTTCTCGTATTTTTCCTCTTCGGCCAAGATAAGCGAGAATTCTACGTCGTCTATTTTACGGTCACGCAAAGCCTTTGAGACAAGGTCAGCAATCGTATTTACTTTAGCCCTTGACAGAGCTATTGTCGTGTCATGCTTGGATATCTTACCCGATAATTGTTTCATAATACCTGTAGCAACAGCCGAAATGATACCACAGGCTGCTCCAACGCCGGCCAAAGGAACTCCAACGACTATTCCCGGCCCTGTAAGCGAAGTAGCAACGCCAGTGCCCGTTAATGCTACAGACATGGATCCTGTAGTTATCGCAATTTTATGTAGCGTACTTCGGGCTCTGACGTATTTCTTTCTGACGTTTTCGTAGTGTTTTGCCTGCCCTTCCAAGTAAGCCAGAATTAAATTTGCTTTATTTAAGCGGAAATTTTCAGCGTTCATCTCATTTGGAATAACAGGATAAAGTGGAGGTGCTGATGGTATAACATCCATTATATACTAATGTACGACGCTTTTGGGAATGATATTGAGGAGCAGCCGCAACACGACAACAGGGATTATGCTAACTGGAGAGCATTTAGGAAGATGTTTCCGCATGCAGACGCCAGTAAGTTCGAGCGTAGGCCTGACGGGATTTACTTCAACGGCACCAGAATGTATAGCAATGCCGACTTGGAACCGAAGGTGATCAATAAACATCCTAAGCCTGTTACACCCAGTTGGTCAAAAGAATTATTATTTAGTACCAGTACTTATCCGATACCTGCGGTATCATTTGACGAATATCCAAATTTGGACTTAACATTGAACATGCGAATTTCTAACAGTAATTCCTTCCGACTAAAGGTGCGAGATATCTTCAAAGAAGTTCCCATAAATCACACCACAGCTAGGGAATCCCACGAATGGTTAAGTGGACCAAACATGCGATACTGGCCACAACAATTGAACTTCGCCGTCTGGTGTGCTACTAGCGGTTGTGGCGTAAGCGCAAACCTGATGAAAAACTCCATATTCATGTTTCATTTTCACTTTACAGTCCGAAGAATATTACATGAAATGGGTGTTATTGCTCTACCAGGCGACAGAGCGTTTGACCCCAGAGATAACAAATACGACTCACCTGCATACGATAGACTGTGTAAAGAGTTTGGAGTCGTAGGAAAGAATTTTAGATGCACTGCAGGCGCCAACAATGGTCTGGGTCATATTTGGGCTTATTGGGGCATAGGAGGGCATAGACTAAGCGATAGGGAAGTTCACGTATTACGCCTACAGTGGAACACGGGTTATCATGAAGTATCTTATGATGACAGCACCTTCTTTGAACCGAATTCCAAAGTTACCAAAGAAGTTAGGGATGGGCCTTTATTTAAAGACGAAGGTGGTAAGTACCGTGGAGCCAATCCATTGATCATTCGCATAACCAACGACGAGCAAACGAAGTAATATCTTAATTTCATACCTACAGAAGGTAAAGGACTAACTAAAGCCGGTCTTGCCCGTTTGAACCGTAGCATAGAAGCTTACGTGTATTCTATCCTAGGAGCCCAAGTAAATACCCGATCCAGCATCATAGGAAATACTGGCGCCGCAGAAGAGACGCGCGCCGAAGCTTTGATCCTCTTTGAAAGTTCAATTTTGGAGGGTGACATTAGCAAAGGCGTACAGCGTTACCAACTAGCCATACAAAATTCTAAAGCCCGACTGGACTATGCAGTAGCCCCGGGTTGTCGGCTAATGCCTAGTAATTTATCCATGAATGCTGGCTCCGTAGTAGGATACAACAACAAGCTCCAAAAGGCTACTAAGGATATGAAGTTTGGGGTGAATGACGTGAACTCCGAGACTTTTAGGAACATCCCCCACTTCGTAGAGAAGCCAAAAAAGTCACACTTCGTAGAGAAGCCACACGAAACACCATTAAAAACCGTAAAAAAGAAGGTTCCTGAGGAATATGACCATAACTTACTAAAAGCCGGACTAGCAGCCGCGAGTGTTGGTTTGAGTCTTTATATATGGCGATGAACAACCCCTACGTATCCGGAATGGATTGTGTTTATACGACTTACACAGGCGAGAAAAAATACACCCAAGCATCTTGGGTTGATGTCACTGGTATGTCTGTGGACTTGAACTACTCAGGAAAGAAGTTAATCCTCTGCAGCATTTGCATTGGCACGAGCAGTCACGCCAACGTCGGCTTCCGGTTCCTGGATGAGAATGGAGTATTAGCACCCATGCGCACGAAGACAAACAACAGGGAACCCGTACATTTCTCCGTAGAGCCGAACGCCGCTAGCATTGAGAATCATTCTGTTTGGACTTTTCACATGGTTGCCGATTGCCATGGAAAGGTAAAGCTGCAAATACGCGTAGACGACACGGGGAAGGTTTGCATAAACAGCATAGAGGATCAAAGAGATTACGTTTATAATCACAAGAGCATTAGCACTTTAACGGTAATGAGTCTCTAAATATATGAACCCACACACAAAAGAGGATTGGTTTCTTCATTGCCTAGAGGAGAAAGGCGATTACGTAAATGATGAATGGCATGACACTGGATTGTGGGTGAAGGTTGGGGGCTTAGGATTGGTAATATGTACTATTACTATTAATACGGCTTTTTCGTGTAATGCCGGGTTTAGGATCGTGGATGAGAATGGCCGCCCATTACTGCCCTACAGAAAAAAAGATAATACTAGGAACCCAGTCCATTTCTCATCGGAGCCCCCTCCGGCGAGCGGAGAAGATCTGACGCCAGTAACGTTTCATATGATAGCCAATTGTCGATATGCAAAGCTTCAAATTCGCTCCAGTGATGTTGGCTTTAGTGGCACCAAAGCCAGCATCGTTCGAATAAATGCCGTAGCAGCTCCTCCGACGGATGCTACTTGGAATCATAAGCCCATTAGCACCATGAGTGTGCTACCGCTAGCACCAAATTATCAAGGTGGCGCGAATACTATCTTTACTTATCCCCAGTCGAGGATGCCTCAGACACCCGACGACGATAAGCCTCCAGTAATACATAAGGACAAGGTTACGCCTTCATCTTCTTCAAAAGGACCACGCCGATAGCGACGACTAAGATCCAAATGTTATTCCCCACGAACTTTAACAGTTCTCCACCGGTCCTTAGTACCAAAGAGAGGACACTACCCAGCAGCCCCGGTAAAGAGGCTGCCATCTTTTTTCCCAAGTCCGTCAGTCCTTTACCTACTGCCTTTACACCTGCTCCCGTAGCTTTAAGGGAGGTAAGGATTACACCCACCACAGAGGAGATGGCGACTGCAAATGCCAGTGGAATACCATATTTCACCAAAGCTCTTTTTATTTTTTCCTTGGTGGTAAGCCCTAATTCTTTTTCAGCTTTTTCCTTTTGTGCTTGTAATTCCGTAACTCTTTCCTGAAGGGTTTCTAATTCCTTTTGGGCAGCCTCCCTTTCCTCTTCGGGGCGGGTTTGGTCTGCAATTACCTTCTGCTGCCGCTCTATTTGCCCCTCCAGGTCTTCGATGGCCTGTTGAAATTGTGCTATTTGCATGTCTTTTTCGCCCATTTCCATTATTATTCTCCTTTGGGTTTCTATGTGTTCCTGTAAGTTATCCCTTAAGCTCTTTATCTCCGCATCGCCTCTGTCTATTTTGCTCAAAGCAACCCTTAATCTATACGTAACGTCCTTCTTTTCTTCTGATAACTTACTTATTCGCTCTTTGTAGCGTACTTCGACGGCATTTTGGCGCTTAGCAAGTTGTATGTTTTGTTCTGAGTGTTCTTTTTCCATCTCATCGATCGATTTATTAAGGCCTTCGATGTCGTCCCTTAATCTCTTTATCTCTGCGCCGTCTGTGTCTATTTTGTCTAGAGCAACCTTTAGTTCCTTCTTGGTATCATTCCTTTTATCGAATAACTCTGTCATTCGTCTTTCGTAGTCTGTTCTGGTGAGCATTTGCTCCCTGTAGAGTAAACTAAGTTGGTTAAAGAAATCGAATTGAGCCCCTTCGAGTTCTTTTCTAAGGTCTTCATTATCGTCTTCGAGATTCTCAAACGCCACCCCGACAGCCGCCAAATCCTCACGTGCTCTTAAGAGGTCCGCACGCTCTTTGGTGGTTCGTTGTAAGTCTTCCCTGGTTGCCTTTATTTGTTTCTCGACCTCAGACAATTGTACATGCGCCTCTGCTAAATTATGCGCATTAACGGATTTCTCGGCAAGACGTACTGGTAGGGTCCGTAGTTTATCTATTTTAGCCTGCAATTCGTCTTTCTTAGCGTTCAACGCAGCAACTTCATCCGTCTTAGCTTGAAGTGAATCGGCTAAAGTACTTACTTGTGCCCTTAACTCTTCCTGACCGCCTGCAGCGGCCTCAAAGAGCTCATCGAAAGCAGTTTGTACTTCCTTATCTGCCGCGGCTTCTTGCGCGGTTAAGTTGGGTTCTCCCAATGCCTTCCTAAGGGTCGGAGGAATCTTCTTATCTGGGTAGTATTTACCATTCATGTCCTTGACGATATGTGGCTTAGCATTAGACCTCTTTAACATTGCTACTATGACTTCCTTACCCCATTCGTTATCATTGCCTAATTTCATGCCGCGCGGGAGACTGGCACTAGCGGATTTTTGCGGACAAGTCGAAAAACAAAATGGCGGACAAAATGGCGGAGAAGCACGAAAGCAAAGAAAAAGTAACAAAAACTCCAGAAGAACGCCGTTCTTGGCACTGGTCGTGTGCCAGCAAGTATTGCAAGAGCTCGTGGAAAAGCGGAGAATCTTATTACACATTAACAAAGATAGCTTCAGCTCCTAAAGCAGTTCTCGAGTCATATTTGAATGTCCTTAGAAGAGCGAAAAGCGAAGTGAACTTCAAGCGTCATGTTATTTGCAGCAAACATTGGGAATTAGGAGAAGAAAGGATTACTTGGACGCATCAACTGTAAAGTTTGCCTCTGTGAAAGTTAAAGTACAGAAAACGGGGAAGGAACACTGGAATTGTGCAGCAGCATTGTGTACAAACTCGTGGAGAACAAGAAAGGACAATTTAACCTATTACCGTCTTAGTACTATTTCTAGTTGTCCAGAAAAAAGGCGTGAATATGGAAAAATGTTAAAAAACAAAGGAGTCGACTTTAAAAAAGACTTTGTATTCAGTGAACATTGGAGCAGTGGATACAGGAAGGATATCGAGGACTTACCTGACGTGCCATGTACTAGTGACTATATAGAGAAAAATGTCACAAAGAAAGTTACTCCAAAATCCAAAATTAGCTCAGCAAAACGCGCTATGCACCAGCAACAGACAAAGAAGGTCGCAAAAAGGAGGAAGTTGAACTACGGAAGTCAAATTGATACGACTGAAATCTTAGTAACAGAGCTCAAGGAGCTCAGAGAAAAAGTGACAGAAAAAAACAGACCAAATAGAACAACTTACTGAAGAAGTGAAGTTATTAAACAAACAAAATGTTTCATATGAACAACAACTTAGATTCCTTTCTCAAAACAAAGAAAATTGTACATTTTCATATGCAAATCTGAAGAATAAGGAGAAGAGATTTGAAAATATGACTGGGTCGTCTCTATGTGACTTTGATTGCTTGTATGAATGTATTGAGCCTTATCTAACTGCTATGGTTTATCCTGACTGTAAAGCCCACCACAGTGCTCAAAGAAAGGTGTCAAAGAAAAGTTTTAACTGACAAAGGATTTGGCATAGAAGATCTGTGTCTCTCAAAAGGCCTGCTGCATAACAGACCACCACTCAAATTTGATGCTCAATATGAAGAAAGCGAAATAAGCAAGAACTTTGATGTAGCCACTCTGCGTATCTATAATGAAAACTATATCGGACGTATGAGGGACTGGTCTATACTTAGTGCATGCTGGCCAAAAAATAGTTGTGATATTCTTGGCTATGTTTACAAGATTTTTGCCAATGTTAAGGAACGCACGTCCTTAAAGAAATGATTCCCTGTTTAACATGCATTTATTCCGAGGTAGTATCATTCCTTATCGAACACATCCTTTAAGTGATAGTATCATTCCTTAACAAATATTTAACCTAAATGTTAACATTATTAGACACATTCTTAAGAGATAGCACATACTTAACAAATATTTAACCTAATCGTTAACATTCTGAGACACGTTTCTTTCTTAAGATAGCACATACTTAACAAATATTTAACCTAATTGTTAACATTCTACAGGGGATATCGCATAAAGTCCACCAAGGACTCTTTTGCCCAGCCAGCAGCAGTAAGGGGGACACGCGAAGCGTCCGCATTGCCAAAAATCGCATATCGAAAACCCCCAGGGGGGGTGGGGTTTTTGGAGCAGTGACGAGGCCGAACGGGGGGTCTTGCGCGATCCGGCCGCATCAGCGAAAAGTCCCTTACTGCTGCTGTGTTTGGGTACCGCAAACGGAGGTTAAGATATTCCTTAGATATAGATGGACGCCATCACAAGTATTCAAAACAAAACTGTGCGCAAGCTCAGAACTCAGGTGTTGGATCGCCTGGACGCCGACTTCGCCTTCACAACATTTATGGAGGGAGATACAGATGAGACAATGACATCAGAAAGAGCAGAAAGGATAATCGATTTAATGCCTGAAGGTGATTACCGTTTGGAGTTGACGTTCATAAAGTACTTAGACGGTGAGTGGATAATAGAAAGGGGCAGGAATCCAATACGAGCGTCTGGTAAGCAAAGCTTGTTCGTTCTGAATAAGAATACCAGACCTGGAGCACTTGAAGGAATAGATTTGCTGTTCTACGAGGTTGCATACCCAGTCACCGTGGTTATTTACGGTGCGTATGAGATAAAGAAGCCCGACGTTAAGAAGTTGAAACCAATGCGACATCCTGGTAACTGCGTAGGGAAGCTGGTAAGGGAGTTCTTTGAGGACTCCTCACGCGGAGGTAAACTAACTTTAAAGAGGAGAGAAGCCATCAGGAAATGGGAAGATGCTACCCGCAGAGCAGGAGCCACCATAGACAACATCAAGAAGTTAGAAACAGCCTTAGAAAGGCGCATACATGTGAAAGATATCACCGATGGCTTCATCTATCCGGGTACGCATAAATACGGAGGTAGAGGTGCCCCCATAATCATTTACCAACATAATGGACACGCTTGGCGAGAACTTAGATTCCCCAAGAAAAAGGAAACTAAGGTCTATAAAGCTTCTCCGTTGGTAGAGTTAATCCATGAGAATTCCATTTGGTTGATGGATTCAGAAGGAAGTCAGTTTATGACGCAAGACGGTACTCTTTACCGACCCGAAGTAGAACACCAGCGCATTCAAAGTGCCTGTGAGACCTTAGGGGAAGACTTCTCTGACGAGGTCCTTAGTTCTCGTAGTTTGGACTTTCTGGCCGCAAAGAAAAGAAATGGATGGAAACCCACCCCAAAGGAGTTCAAAGATATCTCCAAAGCATGCGTAGAACACGGTCACGGAGGCCTGTGGAACATGGAGTACGACGAAGACGAATACGTCTCCTTGGATATGAAACACTGTTACCCTGCAAGTTTTAAAGGTCTGGGGGATTGTAAGGAGTATTATGACCGCTACGGACATCCAGACTCACAGTTCTTTCGTGTGTCCTTAGACGGCATCTATGACGCCCCAGCTACGGGGTTTGTAAGATTAACCAGCTGGAAATTAGCGAAGGGCTTGCATCCAATAATTTACGCGTGGTACGGGAAGCATTTACAGGAAAAGGAATGGATTCCCATACCCCTTTTGAAATTCCTCGAAGAGCGTCAATTGCTAAGATACACTGCACATGAAGCCATATTGTGTCACTCCTCATTCACAAAATGGTTACCCGAGCATAACCCCACTGCGCGGGTTGTCATAGGTAAATTCACACAGGGCGCTAAGGAGGGTGAGAAACATATGCAGCGCGCCTGATAACGGACGAAGGCGAATTAAGTTTCCTTATAAAGCGCGCGCATGATGAAGGAACAATGGTATCTGTGGAAAAGTGGGTCTATTTCATAGAAGGCCAAAGAGAACACAACTGGAATGCGCTGTGTTACTACCAAGACCACAGACCACAGTATTACCATTTGCGCGCCAGTATGCTTGCATATGCGCACATTAACCTCCTTGCAATGTTACTGCGGTTTGACAAAGAGGACATCCCGCGCGTAGCTACGGATTCCTTGTATGTAAAGCCAGAAGTGTTGGAGAAGATGAAAGAGTATTATACCGCCGATGAACTTGCAGAAAGCGGTCAATGGCGCGTCAAAGACGAAGAGATAAAAGCTTGGAGAGAACGCGTCGAGTATACAGGCGAACATACCCACGGTTCCACAACGCCGACAGAAGAGCCACTGCCGTCAGTCACAGACCCCATTTCCTACCAACGATTCTCTTACCTTTACGGAACTGGAGGCAGTGGTAAGACAACGCGCGTACTGCAGTTATTTCCAAAGATAAAGGTGTTGACGCCAACGCACCGTTTGGAAAGGGAATTAACGGAGATGGGTTACGACGCACAGACCTACCATAGCTTCTTTCGCTGGAATGGTCAAAAGTGGGTACCAGAAGCCATTCATGACATACCGCCGGTTATACTTTGGGATGAGATTTGCACCGTGCCATTAGAAATACTCCGCGAGTTTGTAGAATTCCTCCGCGGAAAGTGCCAAGTGATATTTGCTGGGGATCCATGCCAACCACCACCAATAGCCGGGGAGATGCCACACAAATGGTTAAAAGAAATCGTAGACTACTCCGCGGAAATTAACACCGACTACCGCAGTAAGGATCAAATAAGAAACCTGAAAGCCGAATTGAGAGGCCTTAGTGACGCCGACCAATGCAAAACATTACGTAAACGCGTAAGAGCAAAATCCTATGAAGACTTCCTACATTCTTGGCATCCAGAGGACTTAGTTCTAAGCAGCAAACGCGCAGCACAGTCCCGCATACAGAAAGACTTGCTCAAAATACACCAAGAGCGCTTCCCCAGTCATTTAGTGCCCATTTGTTACAAACCCCACGACACCCGAATGCAGAAAAAAGACGTCTGGGTCCCGGGAACCAAAACCCGGTTGGAAAACGCAGTAACGCATGATAAGGTTTGGGTGCCCATGAAAATGGTGGAAAGGATTACCTCCCATCCAGACTGGCGCTTGGGTTACTGCATGACAGTCCACAGCGCGCAAGGGCTTACCATAACAGAAACCTTATGGATCATAGACCAGCGGCTGTGTTGGAGCAATTTGATATACACCGCCGTAAGTCGTGTGGAGTATGCCAAACAGTTAAAAAGAGCCTGGGGTCCGCAATTGCGGTACGACCGCACTTCTGAAGAAGTAGCAGAGGAGAACATTGCTAAGAAACTCCTTCGCTACAAGCGCCACGACAAAGAAAAAAATATGACGTTCGACCTATGCGTGGACGACGTCTATAAGAAAGGTGCCCGCTGCGCCAAATGTAACATACCGCTACTGTGGAGGTTTGACCCGAATGACGATCAGCAGTTCTCCGTGGATCGCATAAATAACAAGCGAGGGCATTGCAGAGGCAACGTAAGACTGACATGCCTAGAGTGTAATCGGGCGCGCGGTGCTGCACTACTTTGAAGGGCAGCTAGCACTACTCTGAGTCTTTAGGAACTATGAGCAGCTCTTCCTTAACAAATCCGCGACTTGGGCCATTTAGGTAATACAACACGGGTTGCCCTTCCTTGGTGACGGACTTTGAAATCTCATACGTTTTCAGAGACCAGTTAGGATCCGTGGCTCTCTTACTGCCACCTTCGAGTTCCCCCGGCTGATAGAGGTATCTGACCACTATGTCGCGGGGAAGCTTTTTTTCCTTTAGTCCGACGGCTCTTGAACTTCTGACGTAGGACTTGTGTTCCACGTCTTTCTTTTTTATGGCCTCCTTGGGTTTCATTCCCGTAGCCCTGGCCGCCTCGTTGTTCAAAGCCGCGACGACCTGGGGGAGTCTCTGTGTCCATTCCTTGTTTCGCTTAGAGGGATCTTCCAACTCTTTCCAATACTGGTATCCAAAGAGACGCTCAGCCAAAGTTTTATTGAATCTTTCGACGATGCTCTGGCCTCTGTGGTACTCTGCTTCGGCTCTTCTT
The DNA here is from genome assembly GCA_011057435.1 of Actinia equina. Classification (NCBI taxonomy): domain Eukaryota; kingdom Metazoa; phylum Cnidaria; class Anthozoa; order Actiniaria; family Actiniidae; genus Actinia; species Actinia equina. Next base: position 43,056 of record WHPX01000165.1, on the reverse strand, counting down.
ATCTTAGTGCTGTGGTCTTTTAGGGTCTTGGTAACCACACCCATAAACTCCGTCCCCGCATCCACTTGCAGCAGCTTTGGCCATTTCAAAACGCGCTTATAAATCCTACCTAGGGCTTCTGCGACTTCCCCAGAATCCTTGCTGGTTATGGGTTCGGCGTCCTTGTATCTACTTGCGATATCAACCACGGTCAAAGCGTATCTATAGGTCTTTCTTCTCACCGTGTCATGTGGTAAGAAAAGCAAATCCGCCTGATGAACTTCGTTAGGGGTATTTACGGTAAAGCTGGGTTTGGGAATGTACTTGGGCACAGGAAGATAAACCTGCCAGAGGGTTTGTTTCTTTAACCAATTCTTAGCCGTTTCGTCGGATACCCTGGCTGCGGCTGCGAGTTTCTTGATAGCCGACACTCCTTTCCAATAACCTTCGGGGCCGTAGTAAATCCTTTTAAGTTTGTCCTCAGTTCGACCCATTATATGAATTCCAAGACAAGATTAATCTTACGTCCGTTGAAATCCACAGTCTTTCCGTCCACTTTAATGGTGATGTTTATGCTTTCTACTAAATCAGAAGGCAAGTCATAGTTTAAAGAAATGGGAGTGTATTCTACCAGGTCAAATGGATTACCTTTGGGTGAAAACTTAGACATAAGATGGGAGGGATTTCCGTTGCTGTAACTGCAGACCAAATCGCAATAGACTTCGTAAGAGGATGCAACTTTCCAACTTACGGGCGCAGCCGTGTTGGTAATTGCCTTGCCTGAGGCATTTAATAGAGATCCTAATGGGCTAAGCTTTCCAAAAGTTATTGAGAAATCGTTAGGTAGATCATGTTTGAGGGTCATCTCGTGCGGTAATCCTGTGGTGAGAGTATAACCGCGTTTAGCTAACTCCTTAGCTAGCGTTATAGGGGTGTAATGCCCATCTGGGAGCATTACGCCTTGGTAATTACCAGGCGTTTTAAGTACGGTGACCATGCCATCGATTAAATTATACCAAGAATTGTACAAAGAGCAACTGACCAGCCGAACCGTATGGGCTTTGATGGGGGGATTCAAATAAGTGGTAAAGTTATTCTTATCGCTTTCCAAAAAGACGATCATTATATTAAATACGCCAAGGCTGCACCTCCTGCCAGCCCTGCGATACCAACAAAGACCAGCTCATTGTCTTTTTGTTTCTTTGACGGCTGGTAGTAATTCTTAAATTGAGGCTTGCTAATCCTAAAGTCAGGGTGTGTTTGTGCATAAAGTTTAAAGGCGTAGTCCGTATTTTCGAAGTTCTTATCCGCCTGCATCTTGTCTTGGTAGTTCTTATCCAACCAATCCCTGTAAGCCTGTCTCTTTTCATTCCAAGCTGCCACGTCCCTTTGATATTTCTCCAGCGCTAAGTCGTGTCTTTTCCTTTCGGCGTTAGATTCTGCGTTTTTGTCACCACTGACGATTCTATCCAGATATCTACCGCCATAATTGGCTCCTGTGAATGCTAACGCTGCAATGACTCCACCTGCGACTAAGCTAACCATTATATTTTGGGTAAATACTTTTCCTTCTGTAAGTAGTCCTTTAACATTACAGCCCCGCCTACGGCAGCGGTCATCTTAGCGAAATTAGCGAAGCTCTTGCTTGGGTCTTCAGTAAAGTCTTCTTTGAGCACTTTCTTACCTACCCAACCAATGCCTGCGACAATAGAAGTAATAATAGCTGCTTCTTCAACGGTTTTCATCAATGCGGTCGACATTATATTACAAAGCGAGAAGGTTATTCCATCTCGGGTATTCTGCTCTTCTTAGGCTCCTGCGTTACGTACTTGAATTCCACTTTTGGCTTAGCGGCCCGCCATTGTAAGTAGAGACTGCCTGCTGCTATAGCGAGTCCTAATGCTCCGATAACGTAGCCCGGATTAATGAAGGATTCCTCTTCTCTTTCCTCTTCCTTTCTTTCCTTCTTTGCCTTGTTCTTTCTATTCATCTCCGCGAGCTTTTTCCCCGCAGCGACTCTGCCCGGGGATTTAGGCTTGGTAATTTGCTCCTCCGCCTTTGTTTCGGTGTCACTCATCTTATATCTAAGGACCTGAAGGACTTGATAGTAACTTGACTAAGTACTTGATGATGACTTGATAATGACTTAACTAAGTACTTGACGACGACTTGATAACGACTTGACTAAGTCCCGTGAATGACTTAACTAAGTACTTGACGACGACTTGACTAAGTACTTGACGACGACTTGACTAAGTACTTGATAACGACTTGACTAAGTCCCGTGGATGACTTGAGCATCACTTGTGGTGACTTGACTAGGTACCTCAGCAAGTGCTGCCTTGAAGATATCCTCGACTTGTTTATCTTTCTTGTAGTCCTTCCAAGAGGTTAGTACCTCCTTCAAGTCGACGTGTTGAGCCACGTGAAGTCCCAAAGATGCGACTGCCATTAACTTACCGCACTTCAAAGACAACCACCCACAAGTTATCTTAAGTTCTTGGGATATGACATAATCCTCGCTTATGTCCTTCCGCAGTTGATCCACGTCGTCTATGGGCAGCGCAAGTCCCAGGAGTTTAGTGGCCAGCTTAATAGCGGAGTCTGCTACGGCATTCGTGGTCTTACTTGCAAGGGCAGCCTCGTATCTCTTATGGAACTTCTTAACCTCCTCTTCAGGCAACTTATTAACTTGCTCATGCGTTAACTCCTTGCCTATCATTTCCTTACACTTCCCCGAAGACACAAGGATGTTAAGTTGTTCTTTAAGGTTACTTTCATCTACGGGAACTTCGTCTAACAACTGCTCAATATCCATATACATTAGGAATCATAGATTCCAACCGTGTAGGGAAACCTTAAAGAGAAGATCATCTTGGAATGTTGGTGCGTCTTTAAATGCCGCATGTATTCGTGCAGTTGTTCCTTAGATATCTCGCCGCCGTAGTCAGAGAGTATGGTTTCCAGGTCTGACTTACTTGGAGTATAAAATACGACAAGGGATCCTATGTTTTCCCTAAAAGGCTTAGAGACGCTGGTCAGCTGCTGTGATAGCAACCAAACGCTGATATTGTCATGTCTGCCGCTAAAGGCGAGCTTCACCAACTCGGAAGTGCGTCTTTTTACGTCGTCCCCACAGGCGATGTCATCAAGAATTAAGAGTGTCTGAGTGTCTTTAGGGAATTGCTTGTGCCAAAACTTAAGGTGGTTGGATAACTCGTTAGGGTCTAAGATATCCACAAAGAAGTCGTCATCTTTCACTCCTACGCCTTCCCAGGTGCGGTTATTCACATAGGTAGGGCATAATAGCACTATGTAGTCGAAGCGGTATCTAAAGGGTCCTAATAGCTGCTCTACTACGAACTGGGTCTTTCCACAGCCGGTGGGTCCTACGATCAACGCGTTACAAGGCATGTGATTTGGTTCCATTATATATACGATGGACCCAGTGGACGCAGTAAGAAGGATTGCCGGCGACATGAAAGATAAAAGAGACACCATAGAAATGCAAAGGGAGGAGATCGATCGGTTAAAAGAGCGCGTGCAGGAATTGTATGATGAAATGTGCGGTCTGAAGCGCGCGGAAAGGTTCGGCGCGCTGATAACGATGGCGGGCTGGGCAAAAGAGTCCGTGGTGGACTTTATGAAGTATCCCATATGAGGGTTAATAAATTCTTATTATATAATGAAGTGCAAGGATTGCGACAGGGAGTTCAGTAGCAAACAGGCTTTGCAGTATCACCAAAAAAAGAAGGTATGTTTTAAAGAGGTGGATAACGTCACCACCTGCAGCACTTGCAATCGGTCCTTCAGCAGTAAACAGGCGCTGCGATATCACGTGGAAGGAAGGGTGTGTTTAAAGTCTAAGGAAAGACGCTGTGCTGATTGCAATCGGCTCTTTAGCACGCCCCAAATGTTGCAATATCACCAAGGAAATAGGGTGTGTTTAAAGGATGTGTGTGTGCGCTGCGGGGAGCTCTTAACCGACGCGTGGCATCAACATAGATGTCGTGGTAATTATGATTTGGACGTCGTATGCGAGGAGCATGGTGATGTCGCTGCGAGATGTTGCCCAGTGGAAACCATAAGGAAGTTAACTCTTCGTAAGAAAGAAATTGATAAGACGTTCGTGGAGTTCGACCGCGCCGAAGGTACACGCTGGGAGAACGCAGAGTATTGGAGTGGCCTCTGTGACGCGTGTGGTGGCTTAAGGAAAGGAGATGATCATATCTGGCAATGTTTATGCCCGCAGCATCATCCCCGTGGTTTTAAGGAGTACTTGGATCGCTTTGATGATTGGCATGCTCGAAACATGGAGGTAAGGAAAGCCCGTAAGGATTAGGTGGCTTAAAATAGTAAGATAGGTTCGTGCAAAGAGTCCTAAATCCTGATCTTATTTTTATTAATATTCTTTGATTGTTTATTAAGAATGAAAGAAGATACATTAATAAATATAAGGACCCCTTTTAAAGGAGGCATGCAGAACTCATAAGGTCGCCCTTTCAATATATGGACTGTATTACATGCGAACCCCCAGCAGACTGCATAATTTCTCCTAAGCCAAGAAAAAAATACACCTGCCTTCATTGCGGCAAGGTATTTTTTGAAGGACACTGGTGCTCAGCCCAGCGAGACACACTTAAGAGTGAAGAGGAGACTCAGGCTCCCAAGTAACCACGTCAAACTCCCATCTACCATCCTTCTTACCATGACTCATAACATGGGTAACATCCTGCCCTTCAATGGCGTACCTTATTCTATCGGGCGCCCAAAGGGTGTATGTTCTTTTTTTATTCTTTAAGACTAAACGCAGGCGGTCCAAGTCTTCAAAGACCACGTAATTCTTTATCTCGTAGATTTCCCCCACCTGCAAATCCTTCCAGTGTGTCTGGATGAACTTTAACTCATTGAATTTATCCTTGTCCATATATTCTATGGAATACCTTTAAGTGCGTTCCCAGAGTCTGCGCATTCCTAAAGCGCTTGCAGCAATATGCACAAGGTAGGCGAATGCATCGTGCATACTCCGCGATACTTCTACAAATATCGTCGTAGTCGTTGCTGATCATTACTTTATAACCATTCTGCTTATACCTTTCTAATAGTAGACGTTGACTATCAGATAATGCCCCTTTGCCTTTAGGAGTCTTCAGCTCTACGCAGAAACCACGGTATCGCACGTGTGCATTCAGTATCAGTAAGTCGGGCTGGCCGCGTTGATATCCTTTCTGCCAGCACTTTATACGTTTGCTGTCGGAGTCCTGCAATTCTCCTAAGCCTGGTGCTATGAGCATTTGTGGATAAAAGCGGCGGATGTAGTCCACTACTTTTTTATGTAAGTCGAATTCGTTTTCGATTTTAAACACCAACTTGTTAGGGCTGTCAAAACGCCGTTCGATTTCATACTTACCTGTCTTCCTTAGCGCGGGAAGGACTTCCTCAAAGACCCAATCCTGAAACTTCGCGGCTTTAGGTAGCCTGGAACTGAATATCAATTGATACAACCCAGGCTCGGAGATAAATACAGAATGCGGGTGAATAGTAGAAAGGGAACGACTTGGGACCCCTTGTATGTCAGCCCATCTTTTCTGGTGCTTTCCGGAAACGTGGTCTCTAATAGCCTTTTTCGTGTTCTCATAGTCCAATGCGGCTGCCACTTCCTTCACCTTAAAGTACAAAGTTTCGCCTTGCACTACGCATTGCAGTTCGTTGTCGTTGTTTTCAAATACGCGGAGCATCGTATATCTAAGGAATATTTTGACCCTAATATGCGACACTTTTAAGTTGGTTCATTTCTACGCTTAGTTGCGCGTCAGACACCACAAAGATGTAGCAGTTTATTTTATCACCGTCGCCAGCACTGGTGTTCTTGGTGCGTTTGATCTCCAATGTTATACCATCCTGCGTATTTACCAGCCGCAGACCCTGCCCATGCATACTTTCGTCGTTCGTCGTGCGCATATCGATCCACAGCGCGTACTTATCATTGAAGAATTCCTCAGGGCTAATTTGGTCGCCAAACTTACGCATTGCCTCCCTGTACGTATCTGCGGGCTTTATTCCCTGGGAGTAGACTTTGTTTGGTACTCCGTTGATATTTACCCCCACGTTAGTAATGTTGGGGTTGTGAAAGGCCTCAGAGTCACGCTTACCGGCTTCATATGGCTTAGCAAACACCAACATCAGCCCCGTGAGACTTCTTCGGGGGAGGTTAATGCTTTGGTTAATAACCTCGTCCGTCTTATCCAGGAAGCTAAATGTCTTGTACATCACTACGTGGTCGTAAAGGAATGCCTTGCCTGAGCTGTATTCCATACCCGCACTTCGAGCTAGTTCTTCGCTGTATACAGTCTCGTACTGTAATTCTAAATTGGTGATAGAATAAGGAGTCGTTTTGGTAAGTGCGCTGCTTAGCCCGCCAACGATGTTATTAGCATCTGCTAAGGTTACTTCAAACTGTAACTCGGATAACTGTCTTGGGTAATACGCACCGTGATTTGTGATTACTTCAAAGTCTAATGGGATGACGTACTTACTGCCATAGGCCGTCTTTATTCGCTTTGCATCTGCTACTGCGGTTTCTCCACTACTGTCAGTAGGTTGCGTTTTCGTAGGTGTGCGGACCTTACGCAGGATGACACTACCAATCCCTTGTTCTATCCTTTGCGCGCGGTCAAACGCGGCCAACCACAAGTCTTTGTACGTGGTGTAAAGATCGTACCTGTTTAAGTCCAACAAGGATTCACCGGCAAACTTGATTCTCATCTTAGAGACTAAGTTCCTACCTACGTTGTTAACGATAATTCTTTCGTCTGTGGGGTCAGACTGAACTGCTAGGTCAAACCTTAACGCTAACGTTCCGGGAACCAATACTAAGTTATCCGTTAGACGGGGAACGCCTACGTACAGGGTTTCTCCTGGTTTGGCGCTAGAAGGAGTAAAGGTGACCCGGTGAAAGGTGCGTTCTGCTTTCAGTCCGCCAACCTGCTTAGGAAGGAGGTTAGGATTTAACTTTGAGCTTATCATATATAATGGAAGGAGAAGGTATAGACTTTGACCCCACTACGGAAGAAGGTCAAGTAGATATTAACGATGAAGAATACGAGTCTTTACTTCCTAATGACAACGTAGACCGAAAAGGCCTATTTAACAAGCTAAGACGTAAATATGGCAGGAGCAGGCTCCCCGCTGCTATGCGTTCTTTAAGAGACATATTCAGACGTAGGAATCCATACAAACCTATTCCAGTATTTTTGCAAATGGACGACTTAGGACCCGTTCCCGAAGCCCCCAGCGCTGCATGGCTTAACCAGATTCAGGAACGAATGAACGAATCCATGGATGAAGAACCCGACGACTTTGATAGGATTAAGGAAGAATTCCCAAACTGGGACCCAGACAAAGTCCATGTAATGTTCAACGATGATAACGAATGGGGTAAGGAAGTCATAGTAGCAAGGTTAAATAGGTCTAATGCTAAGCCATACATTATCAAGGATATGAATGGTAAATACTACCCAGATAATAATATTCCTCCAACCCTTAGGAAGGCATTGGGAGAACCCAACTTAACCATGCAAGAAACCGCAGCAAAGGAGGAAACGCGACTCGATTTCAATAAACTCTTTGAGGCAGCAAAAAGGTTACCGGTCGCTGCAGGCGGTTATGGAACACACGAAGAGTTAAGGGCGAAAATAAGGACTCTAAACGATTCACTTCAAGCCAAGACGGATGAAGTTGCTGCGTTGAACGCTAAGAAAGATGAATTACAGGCTAAGATAGATAAAATACGGACCCTACCAGTACGTCTCGCTGAGAAATCCGTTAATACACATAATTTAGCAGAGGCGCATGTACGACTGGCTGAGGTCGAGAAACAAAAGAAGGCAGTTGAGGAAGACATACAACGAATCACCAAAGAGCGTGCGGACCTCTTAAGAGCACGTGAGGATTTGACGGCTCTCAGGAATGCTTATAGGGACCTAGAACTGGATAATGAAGACCTTAAGAAAAGAATCGAGGAGACCAACAACGAATTCATAGACCAACATATGCTCCTCGTTAAGGACCAAGATGCCATCGAAGCAGACTACAAAGAGCGAATAAGTAAGTTATTAGACGATAAGACTACTACCAAGAAGGAGATCGATGAGATGGAAAAAGAACACTCAGAAAATAATATACGACTTGCTAAGCGCCAAAATGCCATCGAAGTACGCTACAAAGAGCGAATAAGTAAGTTATCAGAAGAAAAGAAGGATGTCACGTATAGATTAAGGGTTGCTTTGAGCAAAATAGACAGAGGCGATGCGGAGATAAAGAGCTTAAGGGATAACTTACAGAAACACATTGCAACCCAAAGGAGAATAATAGTGGAAATGGGCGAAAAAAACATGCAAATAGCACAATTCCAACAGACCATCGAAGACCTGGAGTATCAAGTCGACCGGCAGCAGGAAATAATCACAGACCAAACCCGCCCCGAGGAAGAAAGGGAAGCAGCTCAAAAGGAATTAGAAACCCTTCAGGAAAGAGTTACGGAATTACAAGCACAAAAGGAAAAAGCGGAAAAAGAATTAGGGCTTACCACCAAGGAAAAGATAAAAAGAGCTTTGGTTAAATATGGCATTCCGCTGGCATTTGCAGTCGCCATTAGCTCCGTAGTAGGCGTCATATTTACCTCCCTTAAAGCTACGGGCGCAGGAGTAAAGGCAGTAGGTAAAGGACTGACGGACTTAGGAAAAAAGATGGCAGCCTCTTTACCCGGGCTGCTCGGTAGTGTCCTCTCTTTGGTACTAAGGACCGGTGGAGAACTGTTAAAGTTCGTGGGGAATAACATTTGGATCTTAGTCGTCGCTATCGGCGTGGTCCTTTTGAAGAAGATGAAGGCGTAACCTTGTCCTTATGTATTACTGGAGGCTTGTCGTCGTCGGGTGTCCGAGGCATCCTCGACTTTGGATAAGTAAAGATAGTATTCGCACCGCCTTGGTAATTTGGTGCCAAAGGTATGGCAGTCATAGTAGAACTGGTCTTATGATTCCAAACGTTATTTGGGGACCAATAGACCCCGTTTATGGCGACATATTGGTTGCGATCTGTCTCCGTCGTAAGAATATCGTAACTAATCTGAAGCTTCGCATACTCGCAACTCGCTATCATATGGAAGCTTATCGGCGCCGTCGATTCGCCAGAAAATGCTAATGTCGCCGAAAAGTGCGTCAAACGCCTGCTGCCTCCACTTGCCCCGTAGGGCAGCAGTGGCCGATCGTTCTCGTCGAGGATCCTAAACCCAACACTAGGGGTACGCCTTGTCGATATGCTAATAGTGCATATGATCAATCCTAAACCACCAACCTCCACCCACAATCCAGTGTCGTGCCAATTATTTTCATCCCCATACTTTTTTATCTCCAGGCAATTGGAAAACCAATCTTCCTTTACATGTGGATTCATATATTTCAGGGAATAAATTCCCTTCTAGAGGCTGATTACCGTCAAAGTGCTAATGGTCGCATGGTTATAAGCGTAGTCTCTTTGATCAAATATGCTATTCACTACTACTGCACCGGTGTCATCTACGCGTATTTGCAGCTTTACCTTTCCATGGCAATTGGCAACCATGTGGAAAGTCCAAACAGAAAGATTCTCAGCGCTAGTGGTGTTGGGCTCTACGGAGAAATGCGCAGGCTCCCTGTCGTTCGTCTTAACACGCATGGGCTGTAGTATGCCATTCTCATCCAGGAACCGAAAGCCGACGTTGGCGTGGCTATCCGCGCTAATGCAAATGCTACAAAGGATCAATTTCTTTCCCGAGTAGTTCAAGTCTACGGACATACCTGTGACATCAACCCAAGATGCTTGGGTATATTTTTTCTCGCCTGTGTAAGTCGTGTAAACACAATCCATTCCGGATACGTAGGGGTTGTTCATCGCCATATATAAAGACTCAAACCAAAACTCGCGGCTGCTAGTCCGGCTTTTAGTAAGTTATGGTCATATTCCTCAGGAACCTTCTTTTTTACGGTTTTTAATGGTGTTTCATGTGGCTTCTCTACGAAGTGTGACTTTCTTGGCTTCTCTACGAAGTGTGGCGTCCCTTTAAAAGTCTCAGAGTTCACGCCATTCACCCCAAACTTCATATTCTTAGTAGCCTTTTGGAGCTTGTTGTTGTATCCTACTACGGAGCCAGCATTCATGGATAAATTACTAGGCATTAACCAACAACCTGGGGCTACTGCATAGTCCAACCTTGCTTTAGAATTTTGTATGGCTAGCTGGTAACGCTGTACGCCTTTGCTAATGTCGCCCTCCAAGATTGAACTTTCAAAGAGGATCAAAGCTTCGGCGCGTGTTTCTTCTGCGGCGCCAGTATTTCCAATTATGCTGGATCGGGTATTTACTTGGGCTCCTAGGATAGAATACACGTAAGCTTCTATGCTGCGGTTCAAACGGGCAAGACCGGCTTTAGTTAGTCCTTTACCTTCTGTGGGTATGAAATTAAAGTACTGCTTTGTGTATTCGTCGTTGGTTATGCGAATGATCAATGGATTGGCTCCTCGGTACTTACCACCTTCGTCTTTGAATAGGGGCCCATCCCTAACTTCTTTGGTAACTTTGGCATTTGGTTCAAAGAAGGTGCTGGTATCATAAGTTACTTTATGATAACCAGTGTTCCATCGTAGCCGCAATGCATGGACTTCCTTATCACTTAGTTTATGTCCTCCGACGCCCCAATAAGCCCAAATATGACCCAGACCATTGTTGGCGCCTGCAGTACATCTAAAATCCTTTCCGACAACTCCAAACTCTTTACACAGTCTATCGTAAGCAGGTGAGGAGTATTTGTTATCTCTGGGATCAAATGCCCTGTCGCCTGGTAGAGCAATAACACCCATTTCATGCAATATTCTTCGTACTGCAAAGTGAAAATGAAACATAAATATCGAATTCTTCATCAAATTCACACTTACGCCACAGCCGCTAGTTGCACACCAGACGGCAAAGTTCAATTGCTGCGGCCAATAACGCATGTTTGGTCCACTTAACCATTCATGAGATTCCTTGGCCGTGGTGTGATTTATAGGAACTTCCTTGAAGATATCTCGCACCTTTAACTGAAAGGAATGGTTGTTAGAAATCCGCATGTTTAATGTTAGGTCTAAGCTTGGATATTCGTCAAAGGAAACCGCAGGTATTGGATAAGTACTGGTACTAAATAATAATTCTTTTGACCAACTGGGCGTAACAGGCTTTGGATGTTTATTGATCACCTTCGGTTCCAAGTCGGCATTGCTGTACATTCTGGAGCCGTTGAAGTAAATCCCGTCAGGCCTACGCTCGAACTTACTGGCGTCTGCATGTGGAAACATCTTCCTAAATGCTCTCCAGTTAACATAATCCCTGTTGTCGTGTTGCGGCTGCTCCTCAATATCATTCCCAAAAGCGTCGTACATTAGTATATAATGGATGTTATACCATCAGCACCTCCACTTTATCCTGTTATTCCTAACGAATTAAACGCTGAAAACTTCCGCTTAAATAAAGCAAATTTAATTCTGGCTTACTTGGAAGGACAAACAAAACACTATGAAAGCGTCAGAAAGAAATACGTCAGAGCCCGAAGTACGCTACATAAAATTGCGATAACTACAGGATCCATGTCCGTAGCATTAACGGGCACTGGCGTTGCTACTTCGCTTACAGGGCCGGGAATAGTCGTTGGAGTTCCTTTGGCCGGCGTTGGGGCAGCTTGTGGTATTATTTCGGCTGTTGCTACGAGTATTATGAAACAGTTGTCAAGCAAAATATCCAAGCATGACACGACAATAGCTCTGTCAAGGGCTAAAGTAAATACGATTGCTGACCTTGTCTCAAAGGCTTTGCGTGACCGTAAAATAGACGACGTAGAATTCTCGCTTATTCTGGCCGAAGAGGAAAAATACGAGAAATTAAAGATGGACATCAGAAACAAAAAAACAGTCGTAAAAGATTTATCCGAGGAAACACGCAAGAAGATCTACCAGGAGGCAAAAGAAGAGCTTCAAAGAAAACTCGCTTAGACATCAGTTTTGAAAAGAGCGTGGCAGGATTCTATTTACATATCGAACGACAGTCTGGAAATTACGCGTAATCTTATGCCATAAGATTTATGCTAATTTCTCATCTTATGGCATAAGATCCACTATCTTCTTGGAATCCATCTTAACAGGGGGTGGTTGGGGTCTATTTTGTAAAATATTTCGTAAATTACATCAGGATAATAAGGAATATCCTTATTCAAACGACAAAACATCCACTCGGCTCTGCTCATATCAGAAACTTCGGGAATAGAATTACCGGTAATTTCAGATAAAAGATAGGGAATAGCTTTGTAATATTTCCCTAGCTTTAATTTTTTCAGCGTTTTCCGTAGACTTTGTGGGGTTAGCTCTTCTAAATCCTCCATGACTTTTTCCATTACTTCGCCGTCCAAATATATCGGATGTAAACCTTGGATATGACTCATCCAGTCCCTGAAGTATTTTATTCTTTTGTATGGAGTCTTCTTACGGCCTCCGTTAGAATAATATTGTTCCCTGGTAGCACAAGGCACGGCATTACGAATATTCTTACCACACTCGTAACACTGTGCTGACGTGTCGTCTTCTATTTGCATTTTCTTACCACAGCACCAAAAAGGTTCTGGCTTAGGTACAATAACTTGTGGGGTTAGACAAATCACACAGATACCATTTACAAACTTTTTACATTCATGCATCGTATATTTATAAGATATTTTAACCTCCGTTTGCGGTACCCGACACAGCAGCAGTAAGGGACTTTTCGCTGATGCGGCCGGATCGCGCAAGACCCCCCCTTCGGCCTCGTCACTGCTCCAAAAACCCCACCCCCCCTGGGGGTTTTCGATATGCGATTTTTGGCAATGCGGACGCTTCGCGTGTCCCCCTTACTGCTGCTCAGCCCGCCATCGTTATCAGCGCACCAAACCTTTCCGCGCGCTTCAAACCGCACATTTCATCATACAATTCCTGCACGCGCTCTTTTAACCGATCGATCTCCTCCCTTTGCATTTCTATGGTGTCTCTTTTATCTTTCATGTCGCCGGCAATCCTTCTTACTGCGTCCACTGGGTCCATCGTATATATAATGAACCATATTCCCTGCAATGCTCTGATAGTAGGACCCACCGGCTGCGGCAAAACGCAGTTCGTAGTAGAGCAGCTATTAGGACCCTTTAGGTACCGTTTCGACTACATAGTGCTATTATGCCCTACCTATGTGAATAACCGCACCTGGGAAGGCGTAGGCGTGAAAGATGACGACTTCTTTGTGGATATCTTAGACCCTAACGAGTTATCCAACCACCTTAAGTTCTGGCACAAGCAATTCCCTAAAGACACACAAACCCTCTTAATTCTTGATGACATCGCTTGCGGGGACGACGTAAAAAGACGCACCTCCGAGTTGGTGAAGCTCGCCTTCAGCGGCAGACACGACAATATCAGCGTTTGGTTGCTCTCCCAGCAGCTGACCAGCGTCTCTAAGCCTTTTAGGGAAAACATAGGATCCCTGGTCGTATTTTATACTCCAAGTAAGTCAGACCTGGAAACCATACTCTCTGACTACGGCGGCGAGATATCTAAGGAACAGTTACACGAATACATGCGGCATTTAAAGACACACCGACATTCCAAGATGATCTTCTCTTTGAGGTTTCCCTACACGGTTGGAATCTATGATTCCTAATGTATATGGACATTGATCAGTTGTTAGACGAAGTTCCCGTAGATGAAAGTAACCTTAAGGAGCAACTTAACATCCTTGTGTCTTCGGGGAAGTGTAAGGAAATGATAGGCAAGGAGTTAACGCATGAGCAAGTTAATAAGTTGTCCGAAGAGGAGGTTAAGAAGTTCCATAAGAGATACGAGGCTGCCCTTGCAAGTAAGACCACAAATGCCGTAGCAGACTCCGCTATTAAGCTGCCCACTAAACTCCTGGGACTTGCGCTGCCCATAGACGACGTGGATCAACTGCGGAAGGACATAAGTGAGGATTATGTCATATCCCAAGAACTTAAGATAACTTGCGGGTGGTTGTCTTTGAAGTGCGGTAAGTTAATGGCAGTCGCATCTTTGGGACTTCACGTAGCTCAACACGTCGACTTGAAGGAGGTACTAACCTCTTGGAAGGACTACAAGAAAGATAAACAAGTCGAGAAGATCTTCAAGGCAGCACTTGCTGAGGTACCTAGTCAAGTCGATGTAAGTCCTTCTGAAGTCATTCACGGGACTTAGTCAAGTCATTGTCAAGTCATTCACGGGACTTAGTCAAGTCGTCATCAAGTCATTATCAAGTCGTCGTCAAGTTACTTGTCAAGTCATCTGTAAGTCGTCTGTAAGTCATCATCAAGTCATCGTCAAGTTACTTGTCAAGTCCTTCAAGTCCTTAGATATAAGATGAGTGACACCGAAACAAAGGCGGAGGAAACCCCTCAGCAAATTACCAAGCCCAAATCTCCGGGCAGAGTCGCTGCCGGTAAGAAGCTCGCGGAGATGAATAAAAAGAACAAGGCAAAGAAGGAAAGAAAGGAAGAGGAAAGAGAAGAGGAATCCTTTATTAATCCGGGCTACGTTATCGGAGCATTAGGACTCGCTATAGCAGCAGGCAGCCTCTACTTACAATGGCGGGCTGCGAAGCCAAAAGTGGAACCAAGGGCGGAAATAAGGTATGTGGAGCGTAAGAGCAGAATACCCGAGATGGAATAACCTTCTCGCTTTGTAATATAATGTCGACCGCATTGATGAAAACAGTCGAAGAAGCAGCTATTATTACTTCCATCGTTGCAGGCATTGGTTGGGTAGGTAAGAAAGTGCTCAAAGAAGACTTTACTGAAGACCCAAGCAAGAGCTTCGCTAATTTTGCTAAGATGACCGCTGCCGTAGGCGGGGCTGTAATGTTAAAGGACTACCTACAGAAGGAAAAGTACTTACCCAAAATCTAGAAGAAAACTTGTTTTCTGAAATATAATGGTTAGCTTAGTCGCAGGTGGAGTTATTGCAGCTTTAGCATTCACAGGAGCCAATTATGGCGGTAGATATCTGGATAGAATCGTCAGTGGTGACAAAAACGCAGAATCTAACGCCGAAAGGAAAAGACACGACTTAGCGCTGGAGAAATATCAAAGGGACGTGGCGGCTTGGAATGAAAAGAGACAGGCTTACAGGGATTGGTTGGATAAGAACTACCAAGACAAAATGCAGGCGGATAAGAACTTCGAAAACACGGACTACGCCTTTAAACTCTATGCACAAACACATCCCGAGTTTAGGATTAGAAAAGAAAGCCTTCGTTTAAGAATTACTACCAGCCGTCAAAGAAACAAAAAGACAATGAGTTGGTCTTTGTTGGTATCGCAGGGCTGGCAGGAGGTGCAGCCTTGGCGTATCTAATATAATGATCGTCTTTTTGGAAAGCGATAAGAATAACTTTACCACTTATTTGAATCCCCCCATCAAAGCCCATACGGTTCGGCTGGTCAGTTGTTCTTTGTACAACTCTTGGTATAATTTGATCGATGGTATGGTCACCGTGCTTAAAACGCCTAACAATTACCAAGGCGTAATGCTCCCAGATGGACATTACACCCCAATCACACTGGCAAAAGAATTAGCTAAGCGCGGTTATACTCTCACCACAGGATTGCCACACGAAATGACCCTCAAACATGATCTACCCAACGATTTCTCGATAACTTTTGGAAAGCATAGCCCATTGGGATCTCTATTAAATGCCTCAGGCAAGACGATTACCAACACGGCCATACCTGTGAATTGGAAAGTCGCATCCTCTTACGAAGTCTATTGCGATTTAGCCCACAGTTACAGCAACGGAAAGCCCTCCCATCTTATGTCTAAGTTTTCACCTAAAGGTAATCCATTTGACCTGGTAGAATACGCTCCCATTTCTTTGGGCTATGACTTGCCTTCTGATTTGGTAGAAAGCATAAACATCACCATTAAAGTGGATGGAAAGACTGTGGATTTCAACGGACGTAAGATCAATCTCGTCTTGGAATTCATATAATGGGTCGAACTGAGGACAAACTTAAAAGGATTTACTACGGACCCGAAGGTTATTGGAAAGGAGCGTCGGCTATCAAGAAACTCGCTACCGCAGCCAGGGTATCCGACGAAACGGCTAAGAACTGGTTAAAGAAACAGACCATCTGGCAGGTTTATCTTCCCGTGCCCAAGTACATTCCCAGGCCCAGCTTTACCGTAAATACCCCTAACGAAGTTCATCAGGCGGATTTGCTTTTCTTACCACATGACACGGTGAGAAGAAAGACCTATAGATACGCTTTGACCGTGGTTGATATCGCAAGTAGATACAAGGACGCCGAACCCATAACCAGCAAGGATTCTGGGGAAGTCGCAGAAGCCCTAGGTAGGATTTATAAGCGCGTTTTGAAATGGCCAAAGCTGCTGCAAGTGGATGCGGGGACGGAGTTTATGGGTGTGGTTACCAAGACCCTAAAAGACCACAGCACTAAGATAAGAAGAGCCGAAGCAGAGTACCACAGGGGCCAGAGCATCGTCGAAAGATTCAATAAAACTTTGGCTGAGCGTCTCTTTGGATACCAATATTGGAAAGAGTTGGAAGATCCCTCTAAGCGAAACAAGGAATGGACACAGAGACTCCCCCAGGTCGTCGCGGCTTTGAACAACGAGGCGGCCAGGGCTACGGGAATGAAACCCAAGGAGGCCATAAAAAAGAAGCACGTGGAACACAAGTCCTACGTTAGAAGTTCGAGGGCGGTCGGACTAAAGGAAAAAAAGCTCCCCCGCGACATAGTGGTCAGATACCTCTATCAGCCGGGGGAACTCGAAGGTGGCAGTAAGAGAGCCACGGATCCTAACTGGTCTCTGAAAACGTGTATGAGATTTCAAAGTCCGTCACCAAGGAAGGGCAACCCGTGTTGTATTACCTAAATGGCCCAAGTCGCGGATTTGTTAAGGAAGAGCTGCTCATAGTTCCCAAAGATTCAGAGTAGTGCAGCACCGCGCGCCCGATTACACTCTAGGCATGTCAGTCTTACGTTGCCTCTGCAATGCCCGCGTTTGTTATTTATGCGATCCACGGAGAACTGCTGATCGTCATTCGCATCGAAGCTCCACAGTAGCGGTATGTTACATTTGGCGCAGCGGGCACCTTTCTTATAGACGTCGTCCACGCATAGGTCGAACGTCATATTTTTTTCTTTGTCGTGCCGCTTGTAGCGAAGGAGTTTCTTAGCAATGTTCTCCTCTGCTACTTCTTCCGGGGTCTCATCGTACCGCAGTTGCGGACCCCGGGCTCTTTTTAACTGTTTGGCATACTCCACGCGACTTACGGCGGTGTATATCAAATTGCTCCAACACAGCCGCTGGTCTATGATCCATAAGGTTTCTGTTATGGTAAGCCCTTGCGCACTATGGACTGTCATGCAGTAACCCAAACGCCAGTCTGGATGAGAGGTAATTCTTTCCACCATTTTCATGGGCACCCAAACCTTATCGTGCGTTACTGCGTTTTCCAAACGGGTCTTAGTTCCCGGGACCCAGACGTCTCTTTTCTGCATTCGGGTGTCGTGGGGTTTGTAACAAATGGGCACTAAGTGACCTGGGAAGCGTTCCTGGTGTATTTTGAGTAAGTCTTTCTGTATGCGGGACTGCGCTGCGCGTTTGCTGCTTAACACCAAATCCTCAGGATGCCAAGAATACAAGAAATCTTCATAAGACTTTGCTCGTACTCTCTTACGGAGTATCTTGTTTTGCTCAGCGTCACTAAGGCCTCTCAATTCGGCTTTTAAGTTCCTTATTTGGTCCTTGCTGCGGTAGTCGGTGTTAATTTCCTCCGCATGGTCTACGATTTCTTTTAACCATTCGTGTGGCATCTCCCCGGCTATTGGTGGTGGTTGGCATGGATCCCCAGCAAATATCACTTGGCACTTTCCGCGGAGGAATTCTACAAACTCCTGTAAGATTTCTAATGGCACGGTGCAAATCTCATCCCAAAGTATCACCGGAGGTATGTCATGAATGGCTTCTGGTACCCACTTTTGACCATTCCAGCGAAAGAAGCTATGGTAGGTTTGTGCGTCGTAACCCATCTCCGTTAATTCCCTTTCCAATCGGTGCGTTGGCGTTAACACCTTTATCTTTGGAAATAACTGCAGTACGCGCGTTGTCTTACCGCTGCCTCCAGTTCCGTAAAGGTAGGAAAGGCGTTTGTAGGAAATGGGGTCTGCAACTGACGGTAATGGCTCTTTCGTGGGCGTAACGGAACCTGAAAGATGTTCGCCGTGATATTCTACACGTTCTCTCCAAGCTTTTATCTCTTCGTCTTTGACGCGCCATTGACCACTTTCTGCGAGTTCGTCTTCGGTGTAGAATTCTTTCATCTTCTCCAACACCTCTGGCTTTACATACAGGGAATCCGTAGCTACGCGCGGGATGTCCTCTTTGTCAAACCTAAGCAACATTGCTAATAGGTTTATGTGCGCATATGCGAGCATGCTGGCACGCAGATGGTAATACTGTGGTCTGTGATCTTGGTAGTAACAAAGTGCATTCCATTTCTTTTCTTTCTGACCTTCTATGAAATAGTCCCACTTTTCCACGGATACCATCGTTCCTTGGTCATGTGCCCGCTTTATTAGGAAACTCAATTCGCCTTCGTCCGTTATCAAGCGCCGCTGCATATGTTTCTCACCTTCTTTTGCGCCTTGTGTGAACTTTCCTATGATTATCCTTGCTGTGGGGTTATGCTCCGGTAACCATTTCGTGAAGGAGGAGTGACAAAGTATGGCTTCATGCGCAGTGTATCTTAGCAATCGACGCTCTTCGAGGAATTTGAGGAGAGGTATGGGAATCCATTCCTTTTCCTGTAAATGCTTCCCATACCACGCGTAAATTATGGGGTGTAAGCCCTTTGCTAACTTCCAAGACGTTAATCGTACGAATCCAGTTGCCGGGGCGTCGTAGTGACCGTCTAACGAAACGCGGAAGAATTGGGAGTCTGGATGTCCGTAACGGTCGTAATATTCCTTACAATCCCCCAGACCTTTAAAACTTGCAGGGTAGCAGTGCTTCATGTCTAAGGAGACGTATTCGTCTTCATCGTACTCCATGTTCCACAGGCCTCCGTGACCGTGTTCTACGCATGCTTTGGAGATATCTTTGAACTCCTTTGGGGTGGGTTTCCATCCATTTCTTTTCTTTGCGGCCAGAAAGTCCAAACTTCGGGAGCTAAGCACCTCATCTGAGAAGTCTTCCCCTAAGGTTTCACAGGCGCTCTGGATGCGCAGATGTTCGATTTCCGGGCGATACAAAGTACCATCTTGGGTCATAAACTGACTTCCTTCTGAATCCATCAACCATACGGAGTTCTCGTGGATCAACTTTATCAATGGAGAGGTTTTATAGACCTTCGTTTCTTTCTTTTTAGGGAATCGAAGTTCTCGCCAAGCGTGTCCATTATGCTGGTAAACTACTATAGGAGCACCTTTGCCACCGTATTTATGTGTCCCAGGATAGATAAAGCCGTCGGTGATGTCCTTTACCATGATGCGCCTTCCTAATGCTGTTTCTAATTTTTTAATGTTATCTATAGTAGCCCCAACTCCGTAGGTGGCATTTTCCCATTTCCTGATGGCTTCTCTTCTCTTTAGTGTGAGCTTACCTCCGCGGGAGGAATCTTCGAAGAACTCTCTTACCAACTTACCGACGCAGTTACCAGGATGTCGCATTGGTTTCAACTTCTTGACGTCGGGTTTTTTGATCTCATACGCGCCGTAAATGACCACGGTGACTGGGTATGCTACTTCGTAGAACAGCAAATCTATTCCTTCGAGTGCTCCAGGTCTGGTATTCTTATTCAGAACGAACAAGCTTTGCTTACCAGACGCTCGTATGGGATTTCTGCCCCTTTCTATTATCCACTCGCCGTCTAAGTACTTTATAAATGTTAACTCCAAACGGTAATCGCCTTCTGGCATTAAATCGATTATCCTTTCTGCTCTTTCTGTTGTCATCGTCTCATCTGTGTCTCCCTCCATAAATGTTGTGAAGGCAAATTCGGCGTCCAGGCGATCCAACACCTGAGTTCGTAGCTTACGCACAGTTTTGTTTTGAATGCTTGTGATGGCGTCCATCTATATCTAAGGAATATCTTAACCTCCGTTTGCGGTACCCAAACACAGCAGCAGTAAGGGACTTATCGCTGCGGCCGGCGGATCGCGCAAGACCCCCTGTAGGGCCTCGTCACGGCTCCAAAAACCCCACCCCCCCTGGGGTTTTTCGATATGTGATTTTTAGCAATGCCGGCGCTTCGCGAGTCCACCTTACTGCTGCTGTCGACCGATATTGAATTAATTATTTCTAGCGGGGTGAGCTCTTTAGGTACTCCTCACTTTAAAAAACGCTTTCTCCAAAATTTGGACAGGACGAGCAAATTTTTAGCAAAATTTTCATATTTGAGATTTACAACGACTAATAAGAAAATTGAGTTTTTTAGATTTGATGCCGATTTTATTGTAAGGCTCATCCGCAATACTTGAAAATAGATATGTGAAAACTTCAAGGCAATCCATTTAAAGTTAGTTTCTACAGCGCGATGACATTTATATGCTTCAAATTTTGGATCGAATTTTCAAACGGCGTCATAACGTTTTTTCTGCCCAAGACTTTCCATCCAAATTTATACACAGGGTGCATTAGTACTAGATGATAAGATTCTGCAAATTTCAGAAAAAAGCCAAAAACTAAAAATAGCACTGTTAAATTTTCGGCCGTAATAGGCTAAATATTTAAAAAGTATTAGAATAAAATAGCTGCTAGAATATAGGATAATCCAATCACATTATATGAAAATCTAGAAGCGAGAGAGATTAAAATTCGCTCTTAATTAGTTTGGTTCCACCTTAAAAGTAAAGTAAAAGGACGATTAATCATTTCATTATCTAAATAATTGTGTCTCCCATGCATCCTACGTCGGCAAATTAAAAATTAAAACACAAATTACCACGAATTGTCCAATTTAAGTTGCAGAATTTCAATTGGAAAAAGTTAGTAGAATAAATGATCTTTCTAGGAAAATTAGTGTTTTTAGTTTTCTCAAGCTATAGTACCTTCTTTGTGGACTATTTCAACTTAGTCTATTCTCCACTTCTAGGCGAAAGGTCCAAAGTATGGTGTATTCGGAGAAGATTATCTCCCTATAAATTTATCCAAAATATTCAATTTAAGAAGCAAAGTCTATAAAAATCAAATTTAATCGAAGATCGGTAGCCACGAAATCCGAAAAATGTAGTTTGTAAAAAGTTCCTGTTCACTTAAAAGATAAATAATTATTTTGCGTTAAAGTATAAATAGAAAACGCGTTCAAATGTTTACCATATTTCAAAAACAGACCTTCTCTAGTTTTCTCAGATCTACTATTTTCCCCTCGGATTTAGACTGAATTGAAGGAAGTCGACGGCCAAAATCGATTTTCACGATTTTCTCAAAATAAAAGTGAAATTATTTAAAATGAACATCGGCACTTTTATTTGGTTGGTAGTCCACATTTTTGAACCAAATATGAACAAAATCAAATTTGTTCAACGTGGCCGCCAGATGTTTGATTTTACAGAAATTGTCTCTTAATGCTTCATCTGACAGTTCAAAGGGACACAAATAAACATGCAAACTTTGGTTACGAGAAACCTTGTTTTCTTTGAGCGAATTTTAAAATCCATTAATTTCAGGCTTTCTCTTCCCGTTGAAAGAAGAAATTCATCATCATTCGTTCCTTTTTTTTCTTTCAAAACAAGTTGTAAAACAGTGGTGACAAGCTGGTAACAGACACTTAGCTAGCTTCTGCCTTATGATGGTAGGAGGTACGATTCGCAATTTGTTGTATAATTAATCTTGTGATATCCAACTTCAATTTCCTTGACTAGCTGGGAATCTATTATTGAAATTCACTAATATCAGGCTTTCTCATTCCTTTGAAAGGCGAAATTCGTCATTCGCTCCTTTTTTTCTTTTCCAAAATAAGTAAGTTGTAAAACAGAGGTTACAAGCTGGTAACAGTTATTTAGCTAGCTTCTTTCTGCCTTATGATGGTGGGAGGTACGATTCTCAGTTTGTATACTAATTGGATAATCTTGCCATGTTAAACTTCAGTTTCCTTGATTAGCTGGGAACTTATTATTGAAATTCGCTAATATCAGACTTTCTCTTCCCTTTAAAAGAAGAAACCCTTCATCCGCTTTTTTGGGTTTGAGGGTTTTGCCCTCTTGAAGTTTAAAACGTGTATGGTGCTTCAATAAAGTTTTGGAGGTTTTGGAGCGCGCACATAAAATCGAATCGGTTCAAATCGAATGTTGAAAATTAGTCAGGCACCTTAGTGGAAAGCACTTCTAAAAAGCAATTAAAGTTTTTATTGGCTGTTTACTTGATCTTGTAGTTAGATGCCCTTTGCACAGCTGCATACGAACATAAAGTGTGGCCGCTTAAAAAAAGGACGTTTTTTGATATTTAACTAATATAAATTTATAGCTAATTTTATTAAAACAAATAAAACAAAACACATCTTCTGCACTTTGCACACTGTTTGATCTAACCAGATCCTTCTTAATTTCCTTTATTAGCTCATAACTCTTTACTATTGAAGAAGACCTAGACCTAATTGTTCAACATTACAATCAAAACTAAGCAGAAACAAAAAAATCAAATAAACAGGAGAGAAAAAGAAAAAAAAATCGAAAGAAGCTGCATTTCTGATGTTTAAATTAAATAATTGTTAAAGGTCAGGGACAAGACCAAGTATTGGCTTCCATTTCCTAGCCATAGAACTGTCTTCATCCTCAAACTTTTCCATATAGTAAACTGATTTTATATATACAGTAATTGAAAACCGTCCAATGACCGTTTACTTTCATTATTCTTCAAATCCTTCTTAAGTTCCTTTATTAGCTCATAACTCTTTACTATTTAAGAAGACCTTATTGTTTTCGATTTGTTTATGTATATATTAATTGCTCAGCATTACAATCAAAGCTAAGCACAAACAAACAAACAAAAAAAAACACACACAAATAAGCAGGAGAGAAAAAGAAAAGAAGCTGCATTTCTAATTATGTATAAATTAAATAATTGTTATGGGTCAGGGATAAGACCTAGTAGTGGCTGCCATTTCCTAGCCATAGAGCTTTCTTAATCCTCTTATTTCTCCATATATAAATGGCGCATTGCCTCATGTATCTATTTCTCCATATAATAAACTGATCTTATATATTATTGAAAACCGTCCAATGACGGTTTACTTTCATTATTCTTGCATAGCCAGATATAATATCGGGCAGCAAGAAAAATAAAATTTACTCGAAGTTTATTTAATTGATTTTGCTTTATTGTTTTCGATGTTACCCGAAGCTGTTTACATAACCATTTAGCTGTCTGCGAAGAGAGAAAGTAAAATACTGTTTCCTCTTTACTGATGTGTTTTTGACAAAGATGAGTAAGGAACATTACGTGGCACTATGGTTCTTCATAACATCCAAATTCATTTCACTCGATTAATTTCAAGCCATTGTTTTTGTTTAGCGAGATAATTGAAGATGTATTTAGCGCGATGGATATTTGATTTTGCGAAACAGTTGAAACTTGCAATGACCAAATTTTTTTAATCAATTATTTCTCTACAGCTCTCACAGTGTTTATATCATAATAAAGAGACACAAACAGCTTATAATGCTTTCAATATTTTTGTACGGTAATTCGCGAGTGTGTCTCTGTCCTCTGATTCAAACTCGCAATCAGGCAATTCGCTTGCAGATTATATGTGATATTTTTACCCAACCAATAAGCGCGAGTTTTATATTTCAATTTGTTTTATAATGAAGACTGAAATCACCTATAAAATGTGATATCCGAGAAACGGCTCTGTGCATTTGATCAACTACCACAACCAAGGATGAAAGTACATGCCTTCTTTCTGGCTGGCCTAATATTCGCGCTGAATGTATACTTGTCTACATGTAAGAAATTAGCTTGTAGAAAAAAAAGACCTTTGCAGTGCTTCTTTTTTATAACTACATCTAAAAATGCGTAGGCTTTCAAGTAGTTCCACTTTAAAACAGTTGCGGCCCCGTCTTCCCACCTTCCTCATCACTAGCGAATCAGAGGGAAGTGATTGAAACACTGAAGTCATGTTGTGTACGTGTACATATTCAAACCCACATACATATAATGATGATTTTAAAAAAATGCGCTTTTAGGTTGCCCAGAAAACTGCACATGCCATATTGAATCTGATGGACACAATAAAGTTCCCGTAGCAGAATGTAAGAGATATTCCTATGTGCCTCAAATACCACAAGATAGAATTACGCTGTAAGTGAAATGCACCAGAAAACTGCACATGCAATAAAAGGATATAACTAGCTAAAACTAGTGTGAGCTGCGTCGGTGTTTCTAATGAAACAGTAATGATGAAAAGGTAAATTATACACCGTGAAAAGATGAAAAAACTTACTGACGTTTCGGACGCTAGTCCTTCGTCGGAGTAAAAGAGAAAGAAGTGGTAGAAAGGAGTGTATATATGATAGAATAAGACAAAAGAAACCAATGAGAGCAAGGTAGGCAAGGAAACAAAAACAAACAATCAAAAGACAAAAGGAAAGGTTAGTTGAAAATAAAGCGTTCATTAATCCTGTTGGGACTAAGAGTGCCCAATAGGTGAATAAGCCGCATTTCTTTGGTCTTGCGACAATCATTGTTGCCGTTAAGCAAAGAAAGACCGAAAACAATGAAGTCAGAAAGAGAATGATTAGCTAGTTTAAAATGGCGAGAAACTGGTTTGGTGGGATCGTTATTGCGAATATATTATTGCGGCTTATTCACCTATTGGGCACTCTTAGTCCCAACGGGATTAATGAACGCTTTATTTTCAACTAACCTTTCCTTTTGTCTTTTGATTGTTTGTTTTTGTTTCCTTGCCTACCTTGCTCTCATTGGTTTCTTTTGTCTTATTCTATCATATATACACTCCTTTCTACCACTTCTTTCTCTTTTACTCCGACGAAGGACTAGCGTCCGAAACGTCAGTAAGTTTTTTCATCTTTTCACGGTGTATAATTTACCTTTTCATCATTACTGCACATGCAATATGGTTTCTGATTACTATAATACCAGAAAAGTTCCCATAGCAGAATGCAAAAGATATTCCTTTGTGGCTCAAATACCACAAGATACCCACTGAGTCCCGCTGAGCTCAGTTTCGTATGTGATTAGAGTTGTCTGTTGGTTCTCTCCGGTGCTTTGAGGGTTTTTCTCTCTGGGTTCTCCGGTTTTCCTCACTCCACAAAAATCAACATCTAAATTCCAATTGGAATTGCAGTGGATAAAGAGCCACTCTGTGGAAAATGTCACTGCTAAATCTTTTTTTTTTTTAATTCCATTTATTATTTGCTTGTCATTGCAATGTTAGAACTGGCTGAAATAGCTCCGGGATCGCCTGGGGTACCACTCTTTATTCGACTTGTCTTTTAGGAGACTAGTTAACTCTACAAATACGAGGTACTTGCTACGAGCCTAAAGTGTACCGAAGCCTCTGATTTGAAAGACTTGGCCTTAGTAGTTTTGTTTTTAGAAGGATTTTCTTTCTAGCCCACGCTTTCCAGTTCAACTAGCTACGGCTACAGCCTTAGAATCGGCCTTTACCTCCAAAGTTAAGTCGATACAGTGTTACAGGGAGCTGTATAGGTTTGACTGTATATATATATACATTGTATAGCTAAACCTGATTTCCTATCCACACCACTTGGTTAGATAAAGTCACTATATTTTGATTAAGACAAATAGTATTGATTTAAGCTGTGGCTAAGAATGTTAAACGTCATTGAAAATCAAATAACCATCTGATATCGATAGCCAAGAACTATCTGTTTCGGAGTTCAGTAAAATTGATTCCCAATGATAAACTCAGTTTTTTATTGATAATTAGTTTGTCTTGCACCTCCGGAATTGCTGCGACGCTTATGATTATAAGTATTATTTAGACCGTCATATTACCGGTAACGTACTTACTTCATGTTGGGCAAAATTTAATAACGTTAAGGTTTGTTGCCACAACAAAAGAGAATGACAAATACTGTCATTTAAGGAGAATCGAAGCGTTTTTTCTTGAGCGCTATGTCCATTGACGTCTTATGGCTTCGTCTTTCCGGATTTACTTGCTGTCGTATTATAGCTATATTTTTATTTTTAGTTCAGAATTGTTTATAATGCGAAGGCATAAAACACGTCTCCTTAAGTACAAATAAGATGGTGGCAATAGAAACTAGTGTTCCGGAGAAATGGGTTCACTGTGTTAAGCCCCAGAGGGCTTAGCGGGGGAGGGAAGAAAGAAACGTGGTCTTTGGCACGTTTGTACGTTGCTCAGAAAATAAAAGCCGTTTTATCAGGAAACAATTCTGAATACTAAAATAAAGAGTCGTTTTATCAATAAAACAACTAGCAACAAAAGATACATCAGCACAAGCAAACGCACGGCACATATTTATGTGTGGGTCAAGCATCATAGTAACACTAGTTATTCTTTAAATACACAGCATTCTTGTCAATTTTTCTAAAGAAGAATTTCCAAGAAGATCCTTCATTAATACGACTGGTATTAAAAGACTGTAAGTTTTTTTGTGTCTGAAAACAAAATGAATTTGATTATCGAAATACGAGAAACACTTCCAGTTCTTAATTGATATCGAGCAACATTGGCATAATTTCCCATATCCATTAAACATATAAAAAATAGCGTTGAAAACAAATATATTAAGAATATTGTCAAAAACGCAAGGACATGTGATGCCTTTGATGAAATTACTAGGCATTTTGATTTTATTCAAATTAGCAAGTCCTTTTCTCTCAATAGAGTTTAGCAGATCTTATTTAATTTCCATTGTTTTTGTTTTCTGTCCATTTGAGTATTACACAATAAAAAATGGTAATCTCAGTTTTGCATGTTTACAAAAATCACAACCGTTATATTTTATAAGCCTTTTTATCATTTCATTCTGCAAAGAACGTGCAAGATATAAAGAAAGACCGTTCTTATCTGCTCGCGATTGAGTACAATAGATTTGAGAGGGAGTTTGGGCATTTCTTTGCAGAATTAAATAATAAACAACTTATCAGTCTGTTAAGCATATGATACAGCAGTGTATTTTTACTCGTCACTTGTACCCTGTGACTCGTAAAATGTAAGAGTACACAGCCTTATCAGATGCTTAGCCCACTGATAACCTCTATTGAAGAATTCCTACGATGCTTTATTTTCTGCGCTTGACATCAAATTTATTGTTTTCAATTTCATGCTTTTTATTTAAAAAAAAGTGACGGAAAAAACTTCACTCCTAGGTTTTTTGGCAGGTCCTCTTATTTTCTTCCCTCCTTACAGATTAAAAATTATAATTCGAATTTACGATGATGTTGGTGAATACTACGTCTTTACCCTCATAAATATAACAGAAATCTCAAGTAATCAGCATACACAATTTTATATTTACAATTTTTTTAATATCAATTTAACCAATTATAGTTGTTACAAAAGGGGGCTAAAAACGGAAAGACATGTCGCGTTCGGGTAGGGAATAAAACTTGAAATGTACACAACTCATGTGCATGCGGATTTCATTGTTTAAATTTAGTGTAGTACGTTGGAGTTCATTGAAAGTCCTGAACAACGAAAGCTTTGAAGGGTGTTGCCCGCTACTAACATCACTGTATGTATAAATGGAATGTTAAATGAAATGATTGCTCAGTCTCTGGGGCTAGAGTCTTATGACTAAAGCGCTTGACTCCAGACTAATTTAAATTTCAAAGGTGATGTTGTTCATGAATTAAGCTTAAAGCCTTAAACCGAATAGTGAAACAAAAAACGTAGAAGAACTGCATTGGAAGAGCTTGTTGTTCGTGCCACAAGTCGTGCATGTTTGCTTTCATACATGTCCAAGACTCAGACAGGACTCCTATCGATGACCTGATCAAAAACACACTTTATTTCGCGCCCCGGTGGCGGTCTTGTGGCCATATAAAATCCATCATAAGTTTTCATAATAATACAAGTATCTCAATTGCATAGGTTGTATAACATACCACAGCTAAATAAAGGGTGGGCACTTAGTAGGTGGCTGCTTAATAGAGGTAACACTGCTCTTTGATACTATTTTTCCCGAACTAATATGGTGGAACCTTCAAGACGAGTTTCACATTGGTTTAATGAATGAGCCATGCTACTTATCAAGTGGCGCGTGCGACAGCCTGTTTTTTCTCATTCTTTTGCTCGTTCTATTCTTTGAAAAATCCAATTTTTCTCACCATACGAAATTGTAAACTCCTTGACGGGGAAATAAAAACTATGAACTTAGCTACCTCGGCCAGTCTCAGGTGGCTATTATGCCACACTAGCGCATAAGCTTTTTTGGGCACTGCCTTTTGATGCACTTCTCTTGAAGCTACTTGAGACACTTAGTATATGCGACACAGTTGGATAATCAGTGATGCCGAATCGAAGTATCCTTGGTAGTCTTAGGTAGAGATACCACGGGAACAATTTGAGACATATTTTGAGATAACTAAACGGGATATTGTCCACAACGTGTCTGATTACTAAGCTCTGATTTCAGCCTGCCTTTACTGAAACTTCTGTTAAATGTACTGTAAGACAACGTTCGATTTCTTGGTATTTGTTCTGAGCGTGATTTTTTTGTCAGAATGTTTTGTATTTTGTGCTACAACTGCTTCTCGGGCGTCACTGGAATCTTCCTGTATAATGATCCCGTGAACGATATGAGTGTATCTGCACCAGATGGCGTCTCCTCTTGTTAGTTAAAATTATCCCAGCATAAATGTGTTACACGGTTGCTAGAGCTAATCGTAGGAGGAATGATACTTTCTCGGTCATAGTATAGCCTTGCGCATTGCTGTTCCTAGAAGCTGGTTCTTTGGCATTTCGATCTGATAATTTGTAGCTGCCTTGCACAGTTCTTGTGCAATCGAGGAGGCGATTCGTTGTTTCCTGGGAGAAATCTCGTTTATATTAACTAATACTATGGTCCTTATAAAACTCATCAAACTTGATGGAGACTGTATGGAACTGTCAGTAAGTTGCCTTGCAAAAGAAGGCCACGGTATCATCTGACTCAGCATGATGACTTCAAGATGGAAATCAAGAAAATCAAGATGGCCTCTTCCATTGTCTTAGACTCTAATGCCGCACTCTCAAAAGCTGCAGCAATGGTTTTGCCCTCCAAGGAATATTAGCCAATCACAATAAAGCATGATTTTTGGGCACGTGGGGGGTGGGGGGGAGGGGGGGGGGGTGACAAAAAGCCATTGCTTGACCATTCTCAATCGCAGATGAATAGATTAGTTCGATCTCGTAGTTAGGACGCCAAAAACTGCCGTGCAAAACTGAATTACTAGTTTACTTTTAAGTTTGTCCGTTTTATAGTTGTTGATATAAAATTTCTCAGCATTGACATTTAAATTACTTTTATTCCTAAGACAATGATATCTTTCACATTTACGCCGTGTTGATCAAAAGCTTGTTTATGCGCTGCTTTTAATTCGAGTTGATCATTTGATTCATATTCTTCCTCGATATAAGTCTCTTTGACAGACTGCCTTTTAACATATCATTAGGGAAGCACGTGGGGGCTTGCGTTTGTAATACGCCGCCTCTCACCAATACGACTAGGGTTCGAGTACTCTGCTGATCTCGGTGTCGTATGTGAGTAGAGTCATTTGTTGGCTCTCTCCTGTGCTCCGAAGGTTTTTTCTCCGGTTCCCCCCCCCCCCCCCCTCCCCAAAAATCAACTTTTATATTCTAATTCGATCTACCAGCTGCCTTATCAATTTGGCCGGCCACACCCAGCGGAGAGTAATCCAGTACCGCTCGGAAGCTGGATTTTCATTGCTCTCTAAGTTCGGTACCGCTTTTTGTAAGGTTAGTCTTAGTGCTATCGTTTGGAAAACCAATCTGCTGTTTTTAATCCAATCATGCAACTCGTTTCGAGCGGTACGGGCTCGCTCCCAGCCGATAAACAATTGCAAGCAACATGATTTTAATACTCTTGATATAAACTTTTAAACAATATGTCTCCGAATTCCCCATGGGGGGAGGGGGAGGATTTCATACTAAAATGGGTGTAATCGTTTACACTGTTAAAAATGAACTCATAACCATCCTCTTTTTTTATTATAGTGCTATAACTAACAGTCAGCTGGAATCTATTGGGAATGAAACGTTTATTCAATTCAAATACCTAGTCCTGCTGTAAATAATTTTCATTAGCATTCATTCAGGGATGTTTTCTCTTCTATCTTCATTGCTATTTTTTTCCCTCTTTCCCTTCTAACATCACATTTGCTTTGAATTTTCAAATTCCTTTCTCCTCATCAATTTTTTTCAAAAATTTGCTGGAATGTCATTAAAATAAATTGCTTCCAGAAGCAAACAAACAAACAAACAAAAAATACAAGAAAACGAGTAAAAATACATACCAAATAAATTATATTCCCGAAGCTTTCTCATAACCAAAGCAAAGCAATGTTTTTTTTGAAACGCTCTAATGGTTTTAAGAACAATTTTCGTTTTATAGCTCACTTTCAGGTAACAAGCTAACAGTGATTCATAAATTTCGATTCAAGCTGCTATTACGACTCCGTAAATTGTAAGGAAGTATTTCTAATTTATTTTACAATATCAACAAATCAAATGCATTTCATTAATTGTGTAGCCTGTGTGTGTTCCTGGTGTTAACATATCAGCTTAGTTGTGGAACGTTGTCTGAAATGGGTTTCAATTTCTGTGTAATATAGAGAGTTTCAAAAATTATTACCAAAATGAAAGACTACATGCGAGAATGGTCAGATAATAACTGATAACGGTCTGCTTTTGATTTCATATTTCATAATTAACTTTTTTTACAGAGACCTTTCATCAAATCGTATCGAAAGAATAGAATTTAGGGCATTTTGGCCTCTCTATTATCTCCGAGAGCTGTACGTATTATCGATGCATTATTTTTATGCTCAATTTTTTCCCTTTTTTGCCACATTCTATTTACAACTAGTTCAGACAACATCATAGATAGTAAAGCTCTACAAGGTTACTGTTTCCTCCCCTTGTGTTGCAGGAGCTCAGTCTTGTTTGAAGTGCAGGCAGGACCAACACTTGGGGTCTTGAAATAACTTATAACGGGTTGCCTTTGATTTCATAACTAACTCTATATTGTAGGGACCTTTCATCAAATCGTATCGAAAGAATAGAACGAAATGCATTTTGGCCTCTCTTCTATCTGCGAACGCTGTACGTATTATCGATGCATTATTTTTATACTCAATTTTTAGCCATATTTTGCCACACTACGACTGTCAATTATTGAATTTTACTCCAAACTCGGCGGACAAAATTATGATAATTTAGAGTTTACCGTTAAAAGCCTAAATGTTTAATCTCTTACACCTGCTAAATTAAGAATATATATATTTCAGATATAACACAAATATGAATATCGTTCGGAAAATAGCTAACCTTGAAGTGCAATTGGCGTCTTTACTCCTTTCTTTGTTTAATAGACTGCATATGTACAAGAACTTACATTTAGGAATTGCATACTGTCCAGTCTCAGCAGCTACTACTACTGGGTACTGCTTCGCTTGATCTTGTTACTATAATTTCTAGAAGTGGATTACAATTTCTTTGTTACTCTGCGTCATACCACAATAGGAAATTGTACTACCAAACCACTAGACTTTTACCAGCCCTAGATCCTCTTTATTTGAAGATACCTCATGCGTTAATTAAGTCCTCAAAAATGATGCTAGCTGGCTTAGTCTACAATAAGTTCACTCGTTATGTATAAGATGAAGGTCCAAGTGTCATTTTTAGCCAGATTATCTTTAACAACGTGCCCAGCGGGATTTTTTTGAACATCCATATGCACAGTGATGGAGAGATTCTCGATGCCAAAAGCAAGAATGTTAAAATATTTTTTCAAAAGCTCTATTAAATGGTTGGTGAAGAAACAACTTGCATGCATTCAAATAACATTTTAAAATTAATGACATTTGGAAAATCTAAAGGATGTTTAAAAAGCACTTAAAATTTCCTGGGTGTTGCCGTCAAGAATTCACTGAAACATTTATCTATCACTTATTTTGTATTTTCATATACCTAGTGGCCTTGAAGACAACCTTTTAGAAATAGTAGAGACGCACCTGTTTTTCCATTTAGGCAGCATTCAAACTGTGTAAGTGTCATTTTAGGTTCATGCCTTAATTCTTTTGTTTTAATTTTGTCTCGTACGGTTTCGTGTTGTTTTCTATTGCTATATGTGGTGTGGTGTCGTGTAATATACTGTCAAATCGTGTCGTGTGGAGTTGTGTTGTCTTTTTGAAAGGTCAGGTAAATTTAATTGCAAATTCTTGAATCTTTCAGGTACTTTGATAGAAACAAAATTACAGCTTTACCGCAAGGGATTAACTATCGACTTATATCATCCATGTAACTGTTGAATTCTTGATTATTTTTTCTATTTGTTTCCAGTTAATCCATTCATCTGTCATTTCATCCTTCATCAAGCTATCAATTCATCCGTCCATCCATATACCCATATATATATCCATCAATCCATCTACCTGAATAACCACTAAATCATCATTTTATGCGGCCGACCGTCCATCGATTCATCCACCCATCCATTTATCTATCTTTCATCCATATCTATCCTTAATTTGTCCGCGTAGCCTTATTTTAAAATTCCCCCACTTTTTCTTCGCATTAATTTTATCATTTGTCTGATTGTTTTCGTCTAGGTTATGATTATACACTTAATGATTGTTCAGGAGGGAAATAATTAGTTTTGATATTTCCCTCTAAACATCTAGACTCGATGGAAAACAAAACTTACTAATTTCCCGAAGGAGCAGACATTGTTTGTATTGTAATATATAAATTTCTATATGTTATATA
Organism: Actinia equina; assembly: GCA_011057435.1. Taxonomy (NCBI): domain Eukaryota; kingdom Metazoa; phylum Cnidaria; class Anthozoa; order Actiniaria; family Actiniidae; genus Actinia; species Actinia equina. The sequence goes on along the minus strand of WHPX01000165.1, from coordinate 10,017 downwards.
GAGAAGTAAGATTACGAAATAAGACCTTTATTAAGCATACTAAATGCATAAAAACTCACTATGGTATTACAAATGCTACTCTCATACGCCTTCATACTTCACAAATAAAAAGCGAGGAGGGCATTTTTTAGCCGCTTTCTTTTCTTATTTTCCGAATCCTTTTTCTCCATGAAGTCTGTATTGTTCTGTATTGTTCTCGTTTTTTTTCTTCTTTCATCAAAGTATATACATGCTCCCGCTTTGTTTTTAATTGGTGCAAAATATCATGCCACACCCTTTTTTCAAGTTTCTGGTGACGTGCAGTATTTTATTTTTACCATTCTTTTCACGTGCATCTTGTTTCCCGACCGAGAAATAACTTATTTAGATTTTGGTAGCGTCATGTGGTCATCTTTCATTCAAAGAGAGTGTTCATTATATCCGTAAATTTGTTGTTTTTCCGACAATTACTCATGGGTTAATGAAAACCACTCTACTGACTATATTTCAAACTTATTTATCTATTAGTATTATGCTTGAAAACCGTCTAAAGGAAGTCAGAACTTTTATGTTCACTTCACCGAATCTAGTAGTACTGTAAGTAAATTCACTGATACTGCATTGGAAATTATATTTTTTACTTATATATGCGGAAACTACTTTGTACAACTACGAAACACCAAGATGGATTCGTTTAAAGATATTTAAAATCTTCTTGTAATTAGTTATGTTGATGGGCTGATCGATGACGACAATTTTCTGCTCTTGTACGACAGTTTTCTTCAAGAAATTCAGATTTTCTTTAAGATTCCTATTCTCCTTTTGACATTGAGGAACTCGAAAATCCCAAATGTCTGGCTGAATTTTTCGAATCGAAAATAGGACATATTTTAGATTCCTGCCTTCATTTAATGCGGCCAGAGGTATGTTTGTGATCGGTCGGAAGTTCTTTGTATATTCTTAAGGAAGTTGGCTTTTCCGTTTAGATACGGGGATATGATACAGAGATTTGGTAAAGCTAGTTCTAGTTCTAAACATGTTAACAAACATAGTACATTTGTGTTTATGTTTACATTTGCGTTTGCACTTTTTCAGTCAGTTTTATCTTAGTCCATGTAATTTATTTAATTTATTATTTCGAATTATTTCAATTATGTTTTTGTAGGAAAAAAAAACTTGATTCTGCTATGCTTTCTAACTCTAGACTACTTCTCGAGCAATTTGCCTTTAATCAAGCAGGTCAACCGGGTTTCCTCTACAAATTCAATTTAATAATGGCCTCCTTACTCCCTAAAGCAACAATATAATGCTTCAGTGAGTGCAGTCAGGTCTTCAGTAAAGTGGCAATCAGGTCTTCAGTAGAGTGACTGTTATGTTGAGTAGTGTTGCAAAATGTTGTTTCTGACATTCTTCGAAAAACCCTGACTTGTTTATATGGAAATCAAACATCTAGTTATTTTGATCCTCACCCACAAGCTCTTGAAAAGAGTTTTTATACTTAACGAAACAAATAGAAACAAATTTGAGAATAAATAAACCTAAATACACAATTGGAGGCAAAAGATACAAAAGCTTGTGTGTGTGGTGGGGGGGGGGGGGGGGGGGGATTAACAAGAAATTATCCTTTGTGAAACATTTTTGCAGGACCCCCTTGTTCCATTATAAAAAAATTCAGGGACACCCACTATATAAACTTAATAATTTGAGACACCCCCTATCCCCCAAACCTGGAATTTTTAGACCCCAAATTCACTCTTCATCATCTTTATGATTTAATGAGATAGGGCCAGTCATAGTCATCGTACAGTTTACCTTTCCGATCTTCCTCGTTTTGCTTTCTCTTACGAGGTTATTCTCTTATTCTCGCTTAGAATTTGGAGCTTCTCGTAGTGTTTCACGGAATCTTGTAATAAACCTACACAGGAACACGCAATTCTTTACTGAGGCCTGTCAATGTTCGTTTGTCAGAACCCTGTACGTCGCCTGCAGCAAAACATTTCTTGACTCTTGCTCGTCTTGGTAAGAAGTCATAAATGTCTCGAGGTGATCCATCTTCAGTTGTAGTTGGCGTACTGAAAACATCCAAGTAATGAATTTCTCTTGCCTATCCGGGAAATGACGTAGAATACGCTCCATTATAGGTGCTTGCCATTCGGTATTCACATTTTGTAGCTGGATCACATAAATCTCGAATATACTCCAATTCACCTAATAGAACGTGCCTCTGTATAAAGACCTCATGCATGGAGGAAACTCGCTAGATTTGCTAGTTGGCATTTCCGCTGTCGTTGAAGATGCGATGTACTAGTACTAGCTGTGTTTGCAAGGATATTTGACGACGAACGCATTTCCTGTTTAAAAGAAAAATGGCTGTAATTCTCGATACTTTTGAGGTTTTTGTGTCTTGATAATTGAGACCGATAATTGACATCGTTGTCACTTAGAATTTGAAGCATCCTTTTTTTGGAACTATGATTCTGAAGTTTTGGATTTTTTAAACCACTTTTCTCAGCCATTTCCTTCTTTAGACTGCAAGTTTGTTTATACTAACCTGCATTGCACTTAAACCAGGGCTTACTTTGTAGTGCTTACTTTGTAGAGATTCTGTGTTTTTGGTATTGTTTATGGCTAGATAAAATGGAGATTATTCTTGTTTCATTTTGTCTGGTCTCTTTTCGGCAAAAAAGCTTGTAAACAGCTGCTGTGTCCGTAAACTCAAAGAACAGCGCTAGAACTCTGAATCAGCTTATTTATTTAGCCAACCACATGGCGTAGAGCTACACGAGGTTCAATCTCTAACATACTACTGCGCATGAGTTCAGGTTACACGATGATTAATATTCATAAGCCAAAACAACTGCCACATGAGCTTTCTCGCTACCGTCGGTTGCAAACATTTTCGTAGGAAACGGTCTTACACCTCTGTAAATAACACCAGTTCTTATTTTCGATTGGAAATTCCGTCGTCGACGATGACAGAACGACCTATTCTCTTGTGCGCACATGCGCAGTACCTTAGATATGTAACAATCTGACTTACGGTCGTCGTCGTTGCGTGTTTCGTCGTCGATGCTTAAGCTCCCTGTTGCGAAGGAGATGAGTGGGTATTTTGATATTTGATGTCCGAGGAATGTGCAAAAAGTTTTTTTACAGTGAATTCTTTCCCCCTCCCCAGTAATTTGGCATCAAATTCTATCAGTTATATTGAAAAAGGATCATTTCAAAACAACTCAAGATTAAATCATTTGTAAGTAATGCTTTTACTTTATAGTGTCATCAAATTAATAAGAAGTTGACCGGGGACCAATTTTACCTTTGCTAGTTTTTGATGCAAGTGGAACATTAGTTTATCAGATGTCGTTATTCCTCAGGTATCTGGAAAATAACATACTGACAAGGCTTGACTTCCTACGATTTGTTAACGGAAATTCCTTCAGAAAATTGCAAGTAACACCTTAGTTTTGATGTTTGTCTGTTTCTCAGTCTTAAGATGCTCTTATTTAATTACCAGACTCCTCTCGGTCTCTTATTGAGGAAAAAGGAAGGTTCGTCATGTATAACTTAATGGTTCAGCGTAAAGTAGCAGATGCTTTTGCAAATCGTTGTGGGGAATCGATTTCCCCAAAATATCCTCATGAAAATAACTTTCATGATATATATTCTATACAGTTAAAGATGAGTTTTACTCAGTATCTTATCCATACTGTACAGTGTCTGGCCTAGTATCCTGCCGATACCAGTATCCTGCCCCAAAAAAATCAACTTAAAATATCTCGTCGACTTTATTTTTCTACCAAATCCGAAAACTATCCGATGATAAGCCAAACACTTCCGGTTTCCAAAAACAGTTTTGGCGGGCTTTTTGGTCAACGCATTCGGAAACAAGGAAAAGAGAAGAGCAGGTAGGTAAGCATTCTGATGGCTAAAATTAGGCTCTTTACTGTGCAGTGAAATTACCAATGATTATAAATAAATTCAAAACATGCAAAGAATAATGATGAAAACATTCATAAACTGAGCGAAAGGTCCATTAAATAAGTTTTAGAATAAAGCAATGACAAAGTTTATGCTTGGGGGCTCTTTTTCCTGCCAGTTTATTGTTCTACTTCTTCTTTGTCTTATAAGTTGAATAAAGATCTGTTGTATTCATTTGCCTAGGAGGTTCTTAAAACTATGTACTGATATTGATAAAGCATTAGAAGGGCTGTATGTTGCGTTGGCTGTTTTATTTCTTCAATTCTACAACCGAAGAGCAGGAGATGAAGAAGTTAAAACGCGATAGAAACCCAAATAAGTTAGTGCTTGATTATGGGCGGCCGACACCACCAAAAATACATTGTACGTCGATTGGTCTAGCTTAATGTTGAATTGCATAGCTTTAAACTGTCGATCGCTCTAGCTTAATGTTGAATTGCATAGCTTACTATGGATCGGTCTAGCTTGACGTAGAATGGCTTAGCTTAGTATGGACCGGTCTAGCTTAATGCTGAATGAAATAGCTTACTATGCATCGGTCTAGCTTGACGTAGAAAGGCATAGCTTACTATGTATCGGTCTAGCTTGACGTAGAAAGGCATAGCTTACTATGGATCGGTCTAGCTTGATGTTGAATGGCACAGCTTTAAACTATCCATCTATCTAGCTTAATGTTGAATGGAATAGCTTTAAACTATCGATCGGTCTAGCATAAATTCGAATGGAATAGCTCTAAACTGTTGATCGGTCTAGCTATCGATGTCAAATGGTATAGCTAACTATCAATCGGTCTAGCTTAATGTTTAATTGCATAGTTTACTATGGATCGGTCTAGCTTGATGCTGAATTGAATAGCTTACTATGGATCGGTCTAGCTTGACGTAGAATGGCTTAGCTTAGTATGGACCGGTCTAGCTTAATGCTGAATGAAATAGCTTACTATGCATCGGTCTAGCTTAATGCTGAAGAATAGCTTACTATGTATCGGTCTAGCTTGACGTAGAAAGGCATAGCTTACTATGGATCGGTCTAGCTTGATGTTGAATGGAATAGCTTACTGTCAATCGGTCTAGCTTGATGCATTAATGTTTTCGTGCTGTTTATGCAGTAAAAAATAGATAAATAAAGCGGACTCGTAACACTATTAATTTTAATTAATTAATTAGAAATGATCATTTAGGAGTATTAAATTGATAATAAAGTTTTTTAACTGGGATCTATTTGTTTGTGTGTTGTGTTGTAATATCAATAAGCGGATCTTATAACGTGAAAATTTTGTATGACGATTGAAAGTAGGAGAGCCATTTGGAAATATTTCTCAGGCGATTAATGATATCTAACTTGTTTTGCAACTTTCAAAGTAGTAAACTATTAGAAAGTGCCTTTTTGCTATTTAGCGCACCTAAACAACGCAGGGATCTCAATAAACCGCACGGTTTTTGGCAGTGGCAGGATACTGGACCAGGTGGCAGGATACTGGACCAGGTGGCAGGATACTGGATCTCCAAACCACTTCGTTAAAACTGCGATGCAAACCAAAGACAAAGGATACAAATGACAACTTTGTTCTTATATGTTGCAGGATAATTGCAGGTTTAAATGCATTAGCTTTTAATAAAAGGGAGTTACGATGATTTGTAGCTGCAGTGGCAGGACACCTGGCCACACACACTGTATATCTAAAACAGTTATTAGCTTATCCGGCGTAGCAACAGTACTAGGGAGGTAGAAGAATTAATGTGGGATTGGCGTCATAGACATTTCCGATTTACTTGTAGATGTAGTGGATGTCTGAAAACTACCTTCATTGGCACTATTCAATGACTATAGTATACCAAAATCAAATAAATGAAAAAGTTGATGCGCATATGGATATATCAATATAATTAAACACATAATTTAAAAATAAACAGTTATAAGTTGTCTTAGATGTGTTTTTTCATATTATTCAGGCATCTTTCAAACAATCGTATTGAAGATGTTGCGGTTGGACTTTTCAAACATCTCAAACTACTTACAGCTTGTAAGCACATCGTCATATTTTCTATAGTATTTTTATAAGGCTACCCTAACTAATATTTTTTGTCCTCTGAGGAAATGAATTGTAAACTTTTACACAACAACCATACTTACACCCTAACTTTATTATAAATTATAGCATGACATGATCATGATAATATCAATATTTTTATTTGCTAATTTAAATTTATACAATACGAGTACAATTAAACATTTCTTATAATATGTTAAAATACGAAAAACATAATTTGTTTTATCGGGGAAACGCAAACGCAATACCCATCGCGCAACTAAAATGCATTAAAAGATTAGCTCTTATTAGTTTTAACGTTTTTTGCCACTTTTGACATTGTTTTAGCCGTGTTTCCATAGCGACTTAATTCGTACTCCTTAATTAACGCTATAATTGTACTCCTCTAGAACCATTAGAGTCGAATAATTTTGTTGGGTGTACTATAATATTATAAATACAATAAATAACATATAGGATAAATACCATAGATTGGTTCGAATAATTGACAATTTGTTATTTATTGATACTTGTTTATAGGCTTTTCGATTTCTGATATTAATATTTTCGTCCTTGACACAGCCAACATTTTTTGGTGATAGGTTTGATGATTTGTTTTAAAGGTAATCGTTTCTCCGGTATTCGATGTAGTTAAACGATTAATTGTTTGGAAGACAGCATGATAATCAGACCCGGCTTCAGTTATTAGATTCGAGTAGAATTGCATTGAAACAATCCAATAAATCTAGAAGTCAACAACGTCAGAAGTTTTCAGAAAGAGGAGGAACCAAGTCATTTATAAAATCGTTTTGAAACAAGTCATACGTTAATCCTTTTTAAATGCAGGAGGTGGGACACGGCAACGACAATAATACGGAAAGAACACGAGATAAAGAAGGATGATGCACTTGAATGATTATAAGGGTTTAATTTTGATTATATTATTTTTTTATTAACCTTAGCAGTGCGATTAAGATAGGAGCATGCGAGAAGAAAAGACAGTAGGACGAAGCTCAGAGTACCCGATTCGAGATTTTGCCCAAACCCCATAATCTTGATTTTAGAGACAAATATTGATTGATCTAGCCATTTGCAAACAGATACTTAGAAGATGAAAGGCGAAGACGAACTATGGGAGAAGATTTATTACGCTGGGTTTTTAAATGACGAGGAAAGCCACAGCGTTTTCTTCTGAAGCTGAAGATACAATTAGTTGGAAGTTGTAAAGGCTTTGAGGATATGATGTTAAGATTAGAGTACAGCCACAAACTCAGAGGGTATAGTTGCCAAAAAATAGCAGAAAATAATACGACGTTTAAAACAGATTAACGTTCAAACATCCATAAACATGGAAGACGTGGAGGAAACAATGCATATGGATCAATAATTGCACGAGATACTTTTTACAAGTACATAACACTTATTGTTGAGGTAAGATGAAGAATTAAAACAATGGAGACGGAAAAAGAACAAAAAGTAAGAAGCATAGGAGTTGGAACCATTAACACACGTTTAGCTAGGGGATGTTATCAGTAACCGTCCCTCTGAAGTAAGGAATACCAAGGTGATCAAAATGATTATACAAACAAACGATTTTTTGAAACAATCAATGCAAAAAGATCAAGTTTTAAGTCGGCCAATGACGTATTTTCCATATAACTAGTTTGCTAAAAAACAACCAGGGAATAGTTTTAAGGGGTCGTTTGTATAAATTAACAAGTGGCCTAGGATACAATTTCTACTTGCATTCTACTGTGTACAATCAGTTCAGCTGTAAATTTGTTTTGTGGTCCACCACTTTAGCTCCAGACCAGGAAAGCTCATAACCGTTTGAAGATTGCGTTTATTTGTATTTCGAAATAGGTATTTGATGGAACGAAATCAGGATATTGAAAGAAGGGGTTTAAGGGACTGGACATCATTGAGGGATATGTAAGTTGGGCTTATATTAGAAAACAACAATAGATGTCTTGGTGAGGCTGAAGTTCTATTCCATATAGTACCAGAAGTTCCAACATGTTAAAAGATACTATGTCAGTATATAAAAATGGAGTATTTCAAATCCGGGTAATGATATGCCGTAAATTAAACAGTTGATGAATATAAATCATGGGGCCTACTCAGTTTAGGAATTTTTCCATGGCGTTCCTAAAATAAACCGGTCTTCTCAAAATAAGGTTAAGAAATTACGCTATACGTGGCCTGCTCTAAACTTGTAACGGTTTGGCAGTTTGACGGCTCAACTTGAGATATTTCATTGAACTTGATTAAGGTACAGAACATAAAGAAAAAGTTGCCTTGTCCCCTAAACAAGTTTTCTCTTAATTAAGGACTTAGGAAACAACCAAATTCCACCGTTGATCTTTATTGCTTGAATGGGGGGGAACTTCAGCCTCTAAAGAACATTGGAAGTGAAATGCATGAATTTGCCAACCAACCAACCACCAACCAACACATTATATTTCTATTTTATAACACTAGGTATATTAGGGCTAGTCCGTGAGGTGCGCTATAACCACCTCTAATATCCAACCAATTTCCATCGTTTTTGTTTGTTTGTGTTGTGTTTTTTTTTTTAATGAGCGAGGATAAACTTACCAACCACCATAAACTGATTATAAACAAAAGAACATACCGACTTCGAGTAAAACTGCAAAATGGACAGGTAAGTCAAGGCACGGGATGGCGTAACGTTTGAAAACGCTCGCTTTTCACCAAGTCGAGCTGCAAGAACAAGCTTATAAATTGCAATTGATCGACAGTGCTATTTGTTAGCCCTACCATTAGGGATGTCACGCACCCACAATCGTTGCCTGCTTCACAGATCATTCCTTTAAAAATTTACAATCAGCATGACTCTTTTTGAAACGTAGAAGGATCGTGAGGAATGGTTAGTCGAGAACTGTCCATTGTCATGTCGGTCCAGTGCTCTGATGTTTCTTGTGAATAGCTCCATACGGGTTAGGTTGATGTTGAATAAGGGACGAGATATGGTTACATATTCACGTGTCATATCTCGAGTGCTTGAAGAGGGGGCAAGTCTGTCGAAGCTGCCATAAAGGTGTTTGGCACATTCGAATGTGGGAGTGACTTCGGGAAATCCTCATGCATGCCAGGGCTGATTATTTCTTTCCCAAAAGAAGAGGACGTGTATTCGCATCAGTGAAGCGTGGAATCGGCAGGGAAGTAGATCGTGGGTTACAAGTACAGCCAAAGAGAGTTGACGCATGACGAAAGCGAAAGTTCGACCCATGCCAAAGGCAAGCCACAGCTCAAAGTACGGCTGGACTTTTCTCAGGTACATTTTCCAAGATGGCTAGGACACGGTGTTCCACGGTTAGGGACGAGGAAGTTTTCACCTCTTCGAACTTGGATCGGCTAAGGTAGGACCACAACCCTGGATCTGCCTCCTCATGAGTCTCTCATTCGGTAGTTAACATTTTTGTTGTTCCACCCGCTGCCACAGTTCCAATATCGTATGGGTTAATTCTCGCAGATTAATCACACATGTGTATAGCAGTACACGGCTTTTTAACAAGACTCAGTGAATGACTAACGAGGTTACATGATAAGGATATAGGCATACGTCATATGTGTGCCTTAAGATTACATAATGCAACAATACACATTAGCATTGATTGTAACCCACTTTTCAATATGGCTTAGTTAGAACATGAGGGGGGGTCGCTTAGCCGAAAGATTGTTGGTTTTTAATTTTCTTGTTGTTACTCATACAGCATCATGTTGTTGCTATCATAGGATGAATATGTGTTGACAGTTACCTGTGTAAACGTGGGTTGTCTTAGTTCGCAGTTATATACAGAACTCAAACGATCGGAATGAAAAAATCTGTTGTTTAACGGTCATGCAAGAATGAAACCAGTTGGATGGTAGTTACGTCCCCAGGCTACTTTCGTTCAAACGCCTTTGCTCTCTTATCCCTGGGGATCCTTGAGACTGGAGGGAGGTATGGGTACAAGACAACGTAACTCGTCTACTTCTCTGGCTGATTGGTGGGGGATGAAGCTTATGGG